>UELU01121422.1:18526-56109 GCA_900490025.1 Megastigmus dorsalis | reverse complement strand
AGTTGCACCCGATGAAAACCTGTACATTTTTCTAACTTACTGCATTAATGTTGAATTGTGCAAATAGATGAGGCATGTAGTCCAATAGCATCAGTTCAAATGGTAAAATTTTATTTGACTGTACGATACTTTTAAACTTTCTTTGACTGTCTTTAATAGAATAGCATTGTTTATTGCAAATGGAAAATGACACAGCACCTAAAAAAATGATTCACCACGTCATATTTTTCTTTTATTTGCTTTCCAATTTTATCGCTGCAATGTAAATGGTTTCAAACATTATACTTTTGATGCCCGAATTGTAATCATCTACACAATTCTCAATGGACATTCATAAACTAAAAAATAATAGTTTACAAACTCATAAAAATTAGTTTATAAATTGGATGCAACCTAGTTCATTACACCTTCTAAGACTGGATAAAAATTGAACCCACAGATTAATGAAGACGAAAACTAGATTTTATTTCATTATCAAGCTTACCTATTTCTAAATTGAATTTAACTAATAAAAGAAAAAAATATAATTTGGGACGTCTTCGTGTGAATTGAGATCGACGCCATTTTCTTGCAGTCGCCGGTAAGAAACGCGCCTTCAGTTTTAGTTTTGTTGTGCGATGCTTTTTCATCATCACGAGGTAAGTTTTGCATTATTGTTTATCAAATACTTGATTAATACAACACAAAAAAATTTTTAAGAGCTAAATAACTTTATCAATAAAAAAAATAGATGATCAGGATTTGATCCCTTTTCCCATATGCTTCTGCAATTCCTGATCAACTGATCAGGAAATGCTCCCCGTTGCAATTATTTCTTAGACTTATATTTTTTAAATTTAACCTGGATACTTGCTAATGAATTTCTAGCTTTAAAAATAAAATGTTACAGTTGTGTGCAAAAGTTTCCGGCCAAAGATAATTTTGTAATAAAATATGGTATAAAGAATATAAAATGAAAATGCAAGTCTATCATCGTAATGTATATTTATTATACTATCAAAATATATAATCAAAAAATTTTATACAACAATTAACAATTGTTTATATCAAAAACAAATATTTTCGCTTATTCATAAGTATCCGGCCAAGTACAAATTATGCACTAAACTTAAGAAAAATAACACTGTAACTCAATGAAAAAATTCCAATAACAAAAAAAGGTAACGTTTTTATCAATATTTGGTAGCCATACCCTTTGCAGCTATCACAGCTGCACATCTTTGAGGCATCGATATTTTGATACTATAACAAATATACATTACGATGATAGACTTGCATTTTCATTTAATATTCTTTATACCATATTTTATTACAAAATTATCTTTGGTCGGAAACTTTTGCACACAACTGTATTTTTTGCAAAGAGCAGTTTCTGATCAAGTGTTTCTTATAAAAATATAAAGATTTTATGTACATATAATTTGCCATTTTTAAGGTTATGACCAATGTAATGTACTTCAAATGGGAACATAAATTTATAAAATATTAATAATAAAAGAGAAATAGAAGGATAAGAATAGTAATTAATCATATTTTAATTAGTTCTAAGAAGAAAACATGTGTTTGGTCATAAACACTACTTTTGTTTTGCAGCTTTGACAACTTTAAACATATATGCCAGCGAATAAAAGAGTCAGCATAGAATATCATCTTGATGACTTGTTTAAAGCTCTAGGTGATATAAAGAAAAAAAAAGTATCTTTAAGAGAACCTAGCAGAAAAGACAAGGTGCCATTCATCACATTATGGTCAAAATATAAAGGAATATATCCTGTTGAAGAGAGACCAGGTCCAAGCACCGAATTGTCTAATGAAGAAGAGAACATTTTAGTGGAATGGATATTACATCTGAGTAGAACTGGTTTTTGTGTTAACACAGAACAGTTATTAGATAGTGTGCAAAAGCTCGTAAAGGATTTACAAAAGGAAATGCGATTTACCAATGGGAGACCCTCAAAGGATTGGTACAAAGCTTTTCTCAAGCGCCATCCACAACTATCATTAAAAATGGTTCAAAATATATCTCGTCAAAGAGCAGCTGTATCTGAACAAGGCATACGAGTCTGGTTTGATGAAGTGAAGGAATATTAAACTTCAAAAAATCTCTTAGAAGTAGATGATTCAAGAGTTTTTAATTGTGACGAGTCTTCTTTCTTACTAAACCCTAAGCTTAAGAAAGTGTTAATAGGTAAAGATCAGAAGTCTGCATATACTCGAATAACTGGTGATGATAAGGAGTGCCTTACCGCTCTACTAACTGGTAACGCAGATGGGCAATTACCACCATCATTGATTTTATATGCATATATAAAATAATAGGACAACAAAATTTAAGTATCCAAGAAAATATAATTTCAAATATTTAAAGTAACTTAGAAAATTTAAATAATGAAGCCTTAAATTTAAGTGTTAAGTCTATTACTATAGTAGTACTGATTATTCTATGATGGTACTAATCGATGACGAAACAGTTTGGATAATCAGCGAAGATTGATCTATCGAGAAATCCAAAAATTGTATGAATCTGACTCACGAACCTTGGTTCCAAGTGCCTCATTCTATAATTGAGACTGCGGAACCATCAGTTTCAATACATGGAGTATCGGAGACATCAAATTCAACGCATGAAGTATCGGAGCCATCACTTTTGATATGCGAAGTACTTGAGGCATCAAATTCAGTACCTGAAGTATTACAGGCGTCACTGTCAGTGGTCGAGTTGACAGAATCGCCAGTGGAATTGTTGCCGAATTCTCAGGAAGACATCGATCGAACGTCGCCTCTTAAAGATGTCTCAAACGAAAACAATAAAGGTAAAATTATCCAGTTCTGAATTTAGTTAAAACAAATTTTTTTTAATGTAAGAAAATAATTTTAAAATATTCTAATTTCAGATAAAAATCAGTCACTACCATCGTTTTTTAAAAATTGTATCTTTTGGCCTGAAAAAAAGAAAGAAGAGAAAAAGAGAAAAAGTAGAGATACAAAGTACCAGCAGTAGCAACATCTGATCAGTGGATAAAGAGAAAGTTAGATATATTTTTTTCCTAATTTTTAAAGCATGTATTTCATGTGATCAGGAATAGGGTACCGTTTCATCAGAAACTACGTCCGCATGCGATTAGTCTGACCCGAAACTGTTCCCCGGACGTTTTTTCATATTTTAATTAATTACTAATTTATTTTCCCAGATTTTTTTTATTTAAACATATTAAATTAAAGATAAAACTTGAATAAAGTTAAATAAAATGAAAAATTTTTACTTTTTCATGCTATTCGTCTAAGATATGGAAAATACTGCACGTTTACGCTTAGTTGATCCGGAACTACGCCCTTCACGGTAATTACTAAATAAAAGTTTGGCTTTCAGTAAGAAAAAAAAATTTTTTAGATATAAGTCGCAATCAAGGTATATTATAATAAATGAAATTTTGGCTGTCATTTTTTTATGACCTTTCGAATTTATTTTGAAGCCAATCGTTAAATACAGTTGCATTTTACACAGATTAATTAGTCTTTATCATTAAAATTAGATAAGCTGTCAAATTGACGGAAAAGCCAATCCACAGAGAGAAAGAAAATCAAAAGATATACACAATGGTAAAATGAATTTATTGATCTTCACGGAATAAACTGCAAAATTTGTTTTATTATTACATTTTGCAAGATCAATAAATTCATTTTACCACTGTGAATATTAAAGGAATAATAAATTCATTATTTTGTTATCAAAAGATATAGTTTCGTCTCTTTTTTTTTTGCCAATTAATTATAAAACTTTACATATAATACTGAACTGGCGCTGACTTTGAAAACTTGTAATGTTTGTTATAAAAAACTAAATGCTGTTTGTTGATTTATCAACTTTTAGCTGATCTTTAGCAGCTCATCGACCTTACTTTTATGCCCGTAATGCTAATCGATACAGCATTACTTGAGCAAGTCATTGATAATATATATAAACACTCCTGCATCTACTCATTCTTCACTCCATAGTCACTTTTAATTAAAGAAACTATTTGAAGTGAGCACTTACTACTTTTACTAAAGTTTTCTTCCGAATAACATTAAAAAATACTTCAGATTTTACATAATTTACACGCTTTTAAAATTCCAATTCGCATATAATTCTAATAACTATAAAGAATAAATGAATCTATCAAATCTTAACACTCAATAATAGTTAAAATACTTCTGATGATGGCCATCGTTTATTTTTATTAAAATAATTTTTGTTGCGTTTATGTTAGCTGAGCAATTGCAGTTACAATTTTGTTCGAATAGTCATTGTACTCGGAAGAAGTATATCAAGTACCGAAGCCGTAGTGTTCTTTTACTATACTATAAATCTTTCGGTAATACAATAAAATAAATACAATATAATAAAATTAAGTTTTTCTCTATTTGCAAGCTACCGTGAAGGGCGTAGTTTCTGATCAATTATGATTTCTTGCCCAGTTACTTTGCCACCAAAATTACAAAATAGAGTATATCTCTTTGATTCTTTTTTCTACAAATAACTCTATATTTTTTCTAAGTATTTGTAGTGTTGCCTGCGTTTAATTACAAAATATAAAAATTAATTCAAAATGCGGTTCAAAAATTATTCGTATACGTAAAATTAGGACTTGAAAAAATCTATTATGACCAGATTTAAAATTTTTTGAAGTACAATAAATATCATTTATTTATTTATTTAATTTACGTATTATCAAGAATACCGGACTGATCAAGAACTACGCCTTTCACGATATACTGACTTTTGAACTACGTTAAATCATCAAACACCGAGGAAAAAATGCAAAAAAAAAACGAGAACAATGTTTTAAGAAAGAAATCAAAGCTCTATAGAAAGAGGAAGTGGAAAGAAGAAAAGAAGATAAGGGTCAGCGAGCAAAACGAAAAAGCGCGGTACCGTTTCAGTGTATACATATATACCTACCTACATGCTGATACGCACGCGCAGAGAGTATCGTGGACTCGTCGGCATACACGAAGCACAAGTACGAGCGAGAAAGGGAGATGGAGCGATGCCGCGGAGCGGGGGAGAGAAGAGGATCGAAAAGAGCGGCACCGGAAACTCGACGCTGGGGCCGAAAGAAACTTCTAGAACGTCGCTACTTTAATATAATATGTGTAATGTGTATACAGGCGCGCGCACGTGCATGCGGGTAAGCGCTTTTTGCTATTTTTTGAGAAAGACAAAAATTTAATGAAACTATACGTGAAGGAACCGTTTTTTTATTATGTACTGTAAATATGTACGAGATTTTGCTGCCGAGAAGCAGTTTTTTCACAGTCTCTATGCTTTAGAATAAATTCGATAATACATACTCACTGAATTGTACTGTATCAAAACATATATTGGACACATTATTGCATTGTTCATAATTGTGTTAAAAAAGACGTACCTCAAAATTGAATAGCATACGTATCATATCTATACTTATTCGTCATGTTAAGCGACTGCTGGCGACTCTCGCGGTCATCGATACGTACTAAATCCTTTAAAAATAGCTGTTTGAAGTGTTTACGGAAAATTTCGAGAAATGGGAAAGAACGTAAATACAGAAATGTTTTCAATAAATCTAGTAGAGGTGCTGCAGTACGTTGGGGAAGGAGAAAATATAGCAAATGTCAAATACTACTTTGTAAACATAACAAAAGCAATTTCATTTTTGTCTTAGTACTGGAGGTTACTGGATAATACATTAAATGAAAGGCATTATGATATATTCTCCTCTTCAACATAATCTCTTTCTTCTTCCCCGACGTACTGCAGCACATCCACTAGATTTATCAAAAATATTTCTGTATTTACTTACGTTTTTCACCGACCGTTTGCCAGTTGGTTTACATTTCTTGAAATTTTCCCCCAACATTGGCAAGACTTCAAACAGCTATTTTGGTTAATGGATTTAGTACGTTGATGACCGCGAGAGGCTCCAGCAGACGCTTAACGCAACGAATAACAGTTATGCCGTTGTAAAAGACTGTTTAAATAGCGCCCTCTAGTGAACAGCAGAAAACCCGCGGCAGTTTGAAGGTTGCGCGCCGGCCGGCTAGGCCGGCCTGTGCAAAGCGGCTAGTGTGCGGTGCGTCTCTTTCTTTCTCTCTCTCGCTCAACTCCCTCTCTCTCTCTCTCTTCTCTCGCTCTCTCTCCCTCTCTCTCTCGTTCTTTCACCTTCGCGCACGCTCCCACAATCCGCCTCCCTTCTCCTACATTCTCTTTTGCTCTCTTGCACTTCTTCGTCGTACAAAGTATATTGTAGCTCGTCAGAATTCTTGACTTCCTCTATGCAACTTCTTTTTCGATAATACACTTTTTTGTGCGCGAAATTTTCGTTCGGTCACCCTTTGGATGGCGTGTTTTAACCGTTTTTCAAAATAGGCTTCAACACTCGTCGTTCTTCTCCAAAGAGCAACACGGTCTAAAATATTTTTTCTTGATTATTTTCTTGCGCAGAAAGTTTTCTCCTTATTTTTTCCATCCTGCCGTCATATTTTCTTCTCTCGCTTTAACTTGACCGCGTATAATTAGTCTCTCTCCTGCTCTCTTCTCTCCTTCTCTTTCCCTCTCTCTTACAGCTCACTGTCCACATTCCTATCTCTGTCTCTCAGCTCGCGCGGCGCACGCTCATCTTTTTTCTTTCTTTATCACTCGCAGTGGCAAATCCCTCTTCTCTCTCTTGCTCGCTCGTGTGTATAGCCCTATAAAAGCCTCGCGCGCGTCAGTAGAGTTCCCAAAATAGTGTGCGTGTGTCCGTGTACTTTTTGAAAGCGCGCGCGTCCTATATCTTCCTCTTTCTCTCTCTCTCTCATGTATACAAGCACATAATCTGAAGAGACGGCAAAAAGAGCCGGCGATTTCATTTCCATATACTTATATGCATGTATGTATGGTCTTTTTTTTCTCTCTTTTATACAAGTACCGCAAAAAACTATTTAGGGCGAAAAAAGTCGAAATAAAGAAACATTTTTGTATCTTCTGCTGTCTTGCAGCTTGAAGAGGTTGAAAAAACAACGAAAAAGAAGAGGAACCAACCGACGCCGCACACGCGTGCATCGTGGTTTACTTATGCATGTGCATGCGCATCTCTGTGTCCATATATATATATATATATGTGTGTGTATGTGTGTCTGTGTGCGTGCGCGCTGCACCGTCCATGTTCGTTCTCGTTCTGTAGAGTAATTTAGTAAAAGAAAAGAACAAGAAAGAAACTGACTTTACATACTGGCATATATATATGTATCATAATCATATATTAAATGTGAGGATAAGATTTATCTTTACTATCTTATATATACAGTATCTTCTATCTTTGATTATCTAATGCCACTAATGGTGAAAGAAAAGGAGAGCAAAAGAGAGGGAGAACGGGCAATACATGCAAACGTACCTAGATGTATGTGTCTATACATATACGTACATGAGTCTGTCTCACTCCTACTCTCATCTCTCCCCACAGGCCACAGCACCAGTAGGCAATAAGTATCTGTGTCCTGTGTCTCTCTCTCTCTCTCTCTCTCTCTCTCTCTCCCTCCCTCTCTCTCTCTCTCTCTCCCTCTCTCTCTCTCTCTCTTCCCCCGTAGAATCACAATACCCGCAACGAGAAGCGAGAGAGAGAAAGAGAGAGAGAGACGGAGAAACGCAAGTTTTACCGGCAACTGGCGAGTGGCGACTTAGCGAGCTGCCGCATATGTACGTGTGGTTGTGAGCCCCAATATCCATGTCGCGTGCGTGTAGAGCCGACTCGGTGTGTGTGGGTATGTGCGCGTGGTGTGGGGGCCGTTCGCTCGCTCGCGAGTCGCGTTCAGCGTTCCCCCACCATAGCCTATATAGCCGAAGTAAGAGAGAAAGAGAGACAGAGAGAGAAGCCGCCGAGTAGTCGCGCAGCGGTGCTTCGCAGTCTCGCCGTCGCTTCGAGTCCGACACGAGTTCTCTCTCTTTCCCTCGCGACACTCGCACCAGTTAACACACTTACACACCGGCTTTTCGCGTTGCCATCAAGAAGAATAAGTTTTGAGCGTGTTTATAACACCTACTCAGTGCTTCCTTCGAGTTTCGCGCTACACGGCGACGAAACAGTATTTGATCTTCAGTGAATTTAGATTATTCTAAAAGTGAGCAGCGAAATGGCAGACACAGACACAAAGTAAGTATCGTTTATTAGTTTTTTTTTCTTCTTTTTTTCCAATTTCGCGGTTAGAAGGGTGAAAGCGGACACATTTTTATCATTATGATCTTTAATAAACATGGATATTCGGCAAAAGAAACGGCGCGAAAAGCAATGATTTAGTGGCGGGAGTGGGGGAAAGCACGCCGCTTGCGCGCGGCTTTTTCCGGTCGCTACTCGCTTCCTCTCGCGCGCGCGTCTCTAACCACATTTCTTCCTTTTTCTTTTTATGTGTGTTGGAATACAGTGGGGTTTTTTTCCTCAATTGTATACAGGCAAAAGGGTGGGGGAAAAGAAGCGCGCGAATTCCAATTTTGAATAGGCGAGATTGAAAAAATTATGGCGAGGCACGAGGCGTCGCGCACGACTGATAGGACCGTAAGAGAGAAGAGAGAAGAGAAAATCGATCGATACAGACTTGAAATGCGCGCGTGTGTATATGTGCGTCGAGCAAGAGATAGGAACGCAAGGACGCTCGGAAAATTCGGGAGATTTCGCGCTTTTCTCTCCCCCATTTAGCGTGTCCGGATATAAATGTTTCGCGCGTGTGAAAAAAAAAATGGTATCCAAGAGGGGGGGAAGGCAGTAGGCTGTATATATAACTTTAATTTGGCGGTAGTCCAACTTTTTCATCGACCTCTTCGAACTTCGATCTGAAATTTTCCCTACACACGTGTTTGCTTAGAAGGCGGATTTATACATATCATTGCATTATAATTGAAACTCATTTGTTTTCCTTCAGAACTACGGTCGCGAGAGGACTATAATTCAATTTTTGCGAAAGACTGTACGAGAAAGAGCCAAGCGAGCGGCCCGCGCGGCAAAAAAATACGAGGAGTTGCTTCGTATATGTATATATATATATATGTGTGTGTGTGTGTGTGTGTACACAAGCGCGCGTGCATGTGTAAGACCGAGAGAGAAAAGAGAGCGGCCGGCATATCGATCGGCCGCTATCTCCCTCTCTCTCACTCTCACGTTCCCGCTATATCTCTAACGCGCTCAGTTCTCTTTCTATTCTCGTGAAACCATGTTTTTTCATTTTATTTTTCTCCATATCAACAATGCGCTATCGATCTTGTAAAACTTGTCTTTTTTTTGTTCTTTTGGGCCATATTTTATGTTCGTACATCTATAGATATTTATAAATTCATGTATATATAATTCAAATATGGTAGTTACAGGTATTTCTCTCACTTGTCTCGAATTACTTTTAAATACATCCAAATTTCCAAGTGGCACAGAAAACATTCATAATTATATTGTCTCCACTGTAACATTAAATACACTGTAAAAAGGATGCCTGTAAAAAAATCGTTTCGTTTATCTCCCTTTTGGCATTCATAAAAAATGTACTCTATATTTTAACTCGTTTAATTTTATTATTTTTATTTTTTGTATACAATATTTTGATATGTACCTTTTACTTTGATTTTATTGCATCATATACAACACCATTGTAAAAGTGTCAAATAAACGTCTATAAAGAATAGTCATTACAAAAAAAAACTCCAAAAAAAGAAAAAGAAACCAACAAAAACTAGTATGTGCAGACATACGCGGGACATTAATAACATTCTGGCGTATGCCGCGTCCCCTTGAAAAAGTTAACGTTTCATCAAGGCGCGTGCGTCGGCTTTCTATAGCTTACGTATACAGACGTACCCCGCGCATAAACTTGCGCTCGCGTTTCTATACAAACACCTACAATGACATGTAGAAGATTTCTCATACGGGTTATATGTATGTACATGTTAAAACGTAGTAGAAAATATTAGTAATGAAACAATTTTGAATTTAACCTACAAAAAACCTACTTTATAGAAACTATGGAGTTCAAATTTGTGCTCTATACTGCATACATGAAGATTGTGCAAGTCTCAAATTCAGTGCTTTATTTGCATTGACTGTCAATCATTAAGAACTTTATTACATTACTAAGTTTCTTAGAAACTAGTATACACACGTGTAAGAGCGCCAAAATAAACTGTACCGATTCGGGGTGACTTGCGTCTCATTTCGCGCTTTCGATATAGATATACTATATTGCAACCCACGACCTCCAAAAAATAAATTCAAATAAATCCCGAAATTATCCAAACACCGGACAATTTATACAATGGCGTACGTAAATAAAAATAACAGCTACGGCACATGTGCGTAAATGAGTTTTATGAAGAGGGACGCACAATGGCACACATACACAGCGACAAGTTCCCCAAGGCAACAATCTGTCGCTGAAGCGTTGCCGGACTACCGGCTTGCCGCCGCGAAGCCAAGCGCGCGCGCGAGAGAGAGAGAGAGAAAGCGAGACGCATCCGCGCGGGAGGAGAGTTGAAAGATATAATACCGCGAGACGGCGCCACTGCGGGCGTCCCATCTCTTTCTTCCTTACTTTTGTAGGCGTTCGTATATATGTATATACCATCTTAAAACACACCGAGTTTGTATGTGTAAGCAATCGCGTAAGTTTCAAATATATCCGTTTTTGCTGTGGAACGCACTTTAAAACGACTATATTTCTGTTTTTTACTTGCCTACCTTTTCCATTGCGAACAAGAGCAATCTAGATAATATAGGGATTAGATAAGGGCACAAAAAAAAACGTTTAATTTTATATAAATAAATCTGACTCTCAAATACGGCAAAATCGGAATGTTAAAGTTTGCTAAAATGATAAATTATAAAATTACTTGAAAAACAAATATGCTTTACTACCTAAATAAGTAAAATGAAAAGTACGCTATTTGTAACAAGTAATTGTCATTTTCTCGTTAACAGCAGGTTAAAAGGTAAAATCATTTAATTATTTAACACATAAGATTAACTTGTTGGAAAGTAAAAAATTCAATTCTATTACGTAAGCGCGACGAGAGGAGATGAGAGTATCAATTTAATCTCACCATTTTTTTAAAAGTTATATATGGGTTCACAAATTGGATTTATTGATTGTTCAGCTGGTGTCTGTTTTTCAGCATTGCGTTTTTAATAGGATCTCAACTATTTCTTTTCACTCATTTACATTTCATTACTTTTATTTTAATATTCTTTTTATACAGTCTGATACAGTCTTGTTATCAATTTTATCTACTCTATTCCTGTTTTTTTATCTCTCACTTTTTCGCATTAGCGATGTTTCATAATATTATACGTATACGTTTCTTTCGTACATATCTTCTACAAATATTTGACCCTACTCCCATAAAAATGAATACAAAACTTCATCATGCATTTCTCACACACGCACGTATACAGTGATTGTTTTCTATCATCCGAGTGCCACTTGTTTCGGGGCAGGAAATATTCTACATGAAGTATACATGCATAACTAAATATCAGAAATTTTGTTTTCAATAATTCACATTCAAACAGAAACGCGACTTCGGACTCGCTAGTAATTTGCTTTTGTTAGCTTCATTAAGATATTTAATATCTAATTTTATAAAAAGTATTCAAAAGATTAAATCCTTGAAACTCAATCCTCCGTAAAACTATTCAAGTACTACGTGAAAAAAAGTAGGTGCACAAACATGCGGGCTTTAACAAATACAATTTTTTATTCTACAAGTTTTCCTTTTTGAGAACTCATGTCATTTCGGCTTATGCAAAACTAAAAGAAAAAATCTGGAGAGATTTCGGTTATAGAGATAAAAACTAAATAAAAGTCTTATCTGGGATTCATGATCAATAATAGAGGATTCATTTGATTTTCGGTCATTAATTGTCAAGAGTTCAATAGAATCTAAATTTTTTGTTCGCGAATATTCAAAAATTCAAATATAAATTAATAGTAAATACAGTATCGAAAGAAATAATAAAAAGCCCTCCATAACGCATTTATAAAGCGTCTAGTAAATCTAATTATCAACGTGAAAGCACGATGAATTTAACTAAACAAGCGATGATATATGAATATGTGTAAGGTAGAAGACCCAGTGACAGGACGCATAAGAGCGCACGTACTACCCTGTTGAAAAGGTCCGATAAAAACTGATAAAAATGTGCGAATTCGGGTGCAAAAACCTCATAGGTTATGAGGTTTCTGTACGATTTTTATGTGGTTCTATCGGACCATTTCGACAGGGTAGTTACTGGACACTGCAATGTCTGGACGTTTTCTTGGGTTGCAATTGGTCGAATGCGTTCAAACACTAATGCTGTCCAATCTCTAGCACTGCCCAGTCACTGGGTCATTTACCTTATTCATTTTCGGTAATGAACCCCGACACTTGCCCCTATTTGATATTACAAGAGAAGAGTCTCGTAGACTTGTATCGTCATTAATAGTATAAAAAGATTATTCCCTAAATTTAATACATGGACGTAGAAGCAGACGAGTAGAGACAGACCCGATATTCAATCATGTAAATTTAATATTTTTTTAAAGTGACTATGTAGGTTTTGTACTTTTTCTCTAAAGACTTTATTATATTCTGAATTCGCCGGGGACCTCCTTTATGCACATGTGCTTACTAATTAAAAGCAAACAAATTTGAACGTGTGCATAACAAGCTTAATTAGTTATATTCACGTAAGCCATAGTGTGTGTGTGTGTGTGTGTGTGTGTGCGTGTATATGTGTGCGCGGTACACGTCAAACGAGAACCGGTTTTATTAATTAAATCGAAAATCATATGACTTAGATCATCTATGAAAACACAGGAAAAAATAATAATTGCACAATTAGCGCATTTCTTTGTCTTATGGTAATTAGCATTTTAACACTTAAGACAATAATAATAACATAAATATACTAACTAAATGTTTCCGCACTCTACAGATTCCAACCTAGTTTTAAAATAGCGATTACGTATCTGATTACAAACAAACTATTTTTCGTATTAACAATAGACTCTGATTCATAAATCATCTTATTTAACCCTAAAAGCGTCGTTGTTTCAACCGAAATTTAATTACTGAAACTGACAATCTTCTTAGTACTTATGCAAGTTTTGGTAAAAGTATCGTCAAAATAGCATGAAGGAAGCTAGGCATCACGGAGATAGTGGACACCGGCGAAAATTCTTGTATTTCAAACGGCAAAGTTAAGAGTCAGCGTAACACAATCACATTGTGACTACATTCTTTGATTCTCTGTCTTTCAATTTGCTGGTTCATGCGCAATGTAAACGCGCTCTTAGTCTATCCTTCCGGTCAATTTGTGAGAGATGAAAGCAAAGAGAGCGTCTCGCAGCGTCTCGGTGTCTTGTCGATGTCGCGCTCTCTTTTAAGGGGATGTGCTATAGTCAGAAAGATTCCTATGTTACCGATTCTTGCATTTAACGAAATATATAAATATATTAATTTTTGGAAAAAAACTACGTCTCGGTAAGATGTGGATGGGTGGAATTTCATGAAAGTTGAATCATGTACTGTTTACATTATTACCAAGATGGGAACAGAGAGTTTTTTTTTCATCTTCAATTTCTATCTTACATCTAACACATTCTCTTAATAATAACAGACGATTACTAAAACGCGCCACTGTATGAATCTTGAGTTCGGAGTATATTGTCTTTTCCTTTGGATTTCCTTGTGAATTCCAGTAACACAATACGCCTATGACCTATCATTAAGGTATGTCTCGAAATTTAAAATCACTTGTTTATCAAATTCAAGTTAAGAGATACCTATAATGAGAGATACAATCTATAGATACTTAAATTGAATACAAGTTTACTTTCAGTTATGTCTATAGATTAAAATAACACTTCATGTTTCATAACTTCGTCAATGAAATTTAATAAATGTTGTCTTCCACACTCCGTGTGCAAAGTTAGATTTTGCGCACGTATGCGCGTGTAAAATTAGCCTTTGCGCACGTTGTATGAAAAAATATTGTACGCAACACGTGTGCTCAGGTTATCTCGACTCGTGTAAATCTTCACTCTCGTCAAGATAATCTCCTTCGCCCACTAGTTGCGTAATGTACTATTTCTCCATTTTTCGGCTATAACCGCGTAACTATAACGTTGATTTTTTGATTCAATAAATTTAAAACGAATTTTAATAGCAAAGACTATACTAGAAGCCTGATAACTGCATTTTTTACTTCTCATCTTCCATCAAGTTAGTGGGATAGGTACACAAAAATGTTTAGTAGTAAGATAGCTTTAAATATCTTTATCGGCACTTTCTAACAACTCAAGCTCTTGCTTTAATCTTAAATCCAAAAGAATAACTTGCTGGAACGTACGTGAAATTCGTCCGGCTTCCACCTTGTACACCGTACGCGCGGTATGCTTGCGATCAATGTTTATCGTGTCAACTGCAAATATATAGAGCGCGCAGACAATATGCGGGAAAACAGAAATTAGAACAACCTATCAGAAATGTTTTGCTATCCGTTGTCGTCGCCGCACTGTTTTTTTCCACGATAAAAATAACAAAATTGCCCCGTTTAGATGTAGAAATTAATGTACAGAAAATAATCAATCAGGCATACATAATTCATTCAGGAATTATTTTTAATGTGGTGCACAAAAATTTAGTAAATATTAAATTTATTTGATTTTGCAGGGAAACCAAAATCGTCAGCACACCTGAGAAGAAGGTAGTGGAAGAAGAGAAGAAGGAGGTGGCGTCGAAGGAAACGCCGACAAAGGAGACACCGACGAAGGAGACCCCCGCCAAGGAGGTTAAGGAAGCCGAGGAAGCCGACGAGGACTCGAAGGCTTCAGAGAACGGCCACGCCAAAGAGTCCAAAGAAAACGGCGCTAGCGAAGAGAAAGAGGCTGACGAGAAGGAGGTCGAATCCACCAATGGCGGCGACTCCACAGGTACTAATGAAATGAAGCTATGATGTGCTGTGTTTGCTATGGGAAATTTCTTAAGGGGGATGCGGTAGCTATAAACGTGCCTTTTCTTTCGCTCATATATTTTTTTCTTCTTCTATTTACAATGAAAATTTATATTGCTCGATGCTATTAAACATTCTGTGCAAAATGAGGCTTATGTGATCTTTTTCCTTTTACCTCAGAGTAAAACGGAAACAATAGAACTGAAATAAAATGCCTTGAGCTCGATTCTTAAAGAAATAAAAATATTTTTCTAATTCCAACAAGAATTTGAATCTACGGTGTCTTTAGTACTTAATGCGTAATTAATAATTAAATCGATACTGTACACAGGTACTAGGTACTACTAGAATTAGCCATTGAACCGGTGTTTATAAATTGGAATTATTACGATTTCTTTTCGTGTAAAGTAGTCAATAGTATTCATTCTGATTGGTGTACCACATTGCTCTAATTTCAATGTATTATAACGCTTTGAATTAATTAAACTTTTTATGTTTGTTTATTATTCGTCAACATTATTTACAATAAAACATCACAAAAATTAAATGGAAAACTGATACGAAACTAATTGACATTTTTCTCTTCATTTTAGACGCACCCACCGACACCTGTTGTATAAAGAGGAAATCGACAGCAGGTGCGGACGTAACCGACGACGCAGCATCAAAGGATGCAGTGTCGCCCCCGAAGAAGGCAAAACTCGACGACAAGCCCGCGGCGGCACCTGTTGAAGCGGAGACCAACGGCGACGCATAATTCCTCTTATTATCCTCAAGAAAAGAGCGCGATCCATTTATAGACCGTACCTTCTTAGACAACAGATTTTCACAGCGTCTGAAGATAAAGAATTTTTTGAAAGAAAGAAAACAAAAAGGAATAAACGGATGAATATGTTATATATATATATGTAAAATGAACAGATCTTAAAAGCCGGACAATGATTGTAGATGCGATGTTCAAATTTCACCGTTAGAATATACACGTACAAAAGAAAATATCCACCATACACTTACATATTAATCACAGTCACATCAGCATAATAATAAATTATGATAATAATGTTATTATAATAGAAAGCAACATAAGTGTAAACAGACAAAAATAATATTGAGAATGTGAAATGAAAAAGTGTACATTGAGAAGTAGTTGAGAAAAACATTTATGGTGTGTTAAAAGATCATGCAGTTAAATTATGATGATTGATTTACAATTGCCATTTAAGGTTATTCGATGCTATCTCTTTACAGTGTAGCCTTCTCTTTACGACAAAACACATTTGGAAAGTACACGCTTAAGTGTGGAAAAAATTATAGGTTGAAATTTTGAACAATGCTAAACCGAATCATTTTGCCGGATTTATAACGTAGATTTAAAAAGGAAGCAATTATTCAATAATGACATACCTGTAAACACACTTAAATGTAATTTGTATTATTTTATTTTCGTTCATTTTTGAACCATAAGGACACTATATGTGCGTATGTTGTGAACGTTCAAAAACGACTCGAGAGCGGGTCGAATCGACAAAAAAAGAGCTCTTGAACGACTTATATTTTACTTTAGTTTTTCTTTTTAATTTTTCCTAATTAAGTGGCGTGCAATCGTCGCTCAACATGTCAATCAGAATGAAACCACGAGTTTTTATTTTCTATAAGTCGCTTTATACATTGAAATACATTCCACCCGATATTGTGAATCTGGTTTGAGAAAAAAAAATGTGCACGAGAGGCTTTGTGAACTCAAAGCGTGTTTCTATCATGTTTTCGACTTTGTAAGAAATAATTAAGTAAAGTGGTGCGTATCAATCCTACGTAATCGCTATATTTATCGTAAAAATACCTATGTTGCGATGTAAAATGTAAAGCCTCTTGTCCAGAAGAAAAATAAACATGTACAGCGGCGATTTAAAAAAAAAATGATAAAAAATAAATAAATATCAAAGAAAACGAAAGAACAGCACCGAATATTTTGAATTTTTTGTTCATTTTATACTTTATAATTCCTTTATTATTTTTTTCTGTTCTTTTCTCAGAAACTCTCCAAGGGACATAAACTAAAGTTACTTGAACGAAAATGCAAATTGCATTTTTTAAGACTTGAAAGAAAAACTGAAGTTTTTATTTAAAATTAATCTTTTGTTAATTGTATGCCAAGGTTGCATTTACCTGATTTAAATAACGACCAATCGATGTAACTAAAATCTTGTATTACTGCATTATCAGTACCTAATGACAGTAAATATTAACACTGTAAAAAATTATTAAACAGAACAATGTGACTAGTGGAGTTAATCTGAATATTAATAGTAAAAGAAACAGAATCATTATGGTTTAAGGTTATATGAAACGGTTTATCGACTGGTTGAATCATTGTGAATTGATCCTTTGTAGCAAAAACCGAAATGCACTTAATAAACTTGTACTGCCTCCAAATAAAAGAGAAATCAGGATTAACTATTTACTTACGGCGTTTAATTAAAACTAGAAGGTAAAAAAATTTTCAATTGTACAAATGATGAAAGAAAATTACCAGGACAACTATGAATAAAGGTCTGCAACCAAAATTCAGACAAATACTTAAATAGACAGAAGCAGCTATTAAAAATAAGATCGTAAAATTTATTTATTAAATGTTAGTAAATGACTAACAAAACATTTTCGTGTACTGAGTAATATAAATAAAAAACATTGTGTAATTCAATGTGTTCGCTACGCAGTTTGAGAAAAAATAAAACTGATTCACAAAATTGTCAGTGTGTCTTTTTCAAGTACAATCTATTATTTAAAAAAAAACGCGTTTAAAAGAGTAAAAGTTGTTAATTTTCTCTTACTAAATATTATTTTTTTATTTCTTTTCAATTAAGAAAAATCAAAATCGGAACAGCTATACGGAGTGAAATTAATTCATGTTCAAAAATAATTTATAACACAATCAAATAAGTGTTATAGTTTGCACGTTACTTATTTTACTTTCTTTTAACTCCAATTCCTTCATTAATTCAAGGCATGTCAAATAACATTTATCCGATGGAGTACCATAAATGTGTTGCAAATTGTTTATAGATGTATTAATACAGCACATTTCTCTAAACTTTCATATACATATAAAGGTGATATTCTAAATGAAGATTAAGAGTTATCAAGGAGCGTTCGCAACGGAAACAGCACAAGCAAAGTGATTGGTCACTTTTAAAATTCTTTCTGTTAACTTTTAAACTGTTACTAAGTGAAATGCAACATCTTTTGCTATCTCAAATAACAAAGACTGTATTTAGTTCAGGGAGTCCCCTAATACAATCAGTTTGCGAAAAGTGAGGCGACTGAAGGCAGCAGTTCCTTCTTCATTTCTCTCGTGGCATTGGACCTGTGTACTTAATAGTTTTTGATGTTCAATATGTGGAATGTATATTTACTTGTGCTTTGTGCAATTTTCGTAAAAATTGTCAATTGTCGAATAGAGTAAGTAAAATTATAAGAATAAAAATTTGGTACTTGTATTTTTAAATAATTTAGTTATAATAGGTATTTCATGCGGTTTGTTTATTTTTTGTATTTATATAAAATCTGAAATCAAGTTTAAAAACTACGTTGCGTCTATTATATGATTTTAATTACCTCAAACATTAAATTCTCGTGAATGAATTATATTATTGAAACACTGATATTAATAAATATACTTCACAAGTTAATGCAAATACTGCACAAGTTAATTTAGATTTCATGGATACTTTTCCAAATTGAATAAAAATAAATTTTGCAAATTCCAAATTGAATTCACGGATTTAATATCAGGTAATAAAGGAATTCGTAAACCATTGTAACAATACCGTCGATATTTATTTCAGATTCGATATTTACAAGGAGCAGCCGGTGAAAGTCATGAAACCTTCACCAAATCCTCCTTTGGACGACTCTGTAGTACTGTACAAAGTTTTGAACGTAAATATACTACATATATTTAATAACACCCCTACTGAAAAAAATCAGGTGAGAAATCAGGTGATTTTTCACCTGATTTCTCACCTGATTTTTTATAGCAGGGACCCTTTTAGGAAGCACTAAAATAATCTTTTAGGGAAGACCTGCATTAAATTGATTGTAAAAATTCTTATCATAGGAAGAAACTCTCTTTTGGAAATAAATATTACAACCCATTTCGTCCTAAATGACCAGTATTTCTTCTCATCTTCTAGTGCGCTATAACTTTTTTGTATTTTGTATAAACCATCTGCAAAGATTTATCGAAAATCTCTGTGATTAGAGGATGGAATTTCATGAACCTTGAATTACGTAATGATTAAATCATTATCAAGGTGCTGACAGTTTTTTTTCCAAAAATTATATATTTTATATTTTTTATATTATATATTTCATTAAATGCAAAAATCGGTTAGGCAGGAATCTTTCCGGAACTATAGCATATAGCATATAGCATATATATATATCCTGCAATATCGTGGCTCTTATAATGAATGAAATAGGAAAATTCAAGCGGTTTTTAAGGGTTGGTATTTATACCATGTTTTATTAAAATTGCAATTATCTAGCAAAACTTTAGAATTTAAAATATCATGATCGTGGAAAAAAATGCCTTTAAATCTCGCAATCTATTCGAAAAATAAACCTTAACTTTTTTAATACGATTTTTAGAACAATCCATGACAAAGGGATTTAAAAGATAAGACTTTCTGCTATCGTAAAATTTATATTTCAATTGAGGAAAAAAAACTGGTCATTTGGGTTATTGTTTAAACTGTTCAAATAACTATTTTCTCTGCTTTATCGAGCGTAAGATTTTAGATCTCTTTACCTATTACTAAATATCTACGTACGCAATTCTCTTTTGGCCACTATTGTACGACTCCTTTGTCATGTGTAATGAAAAAGTCGATAATTTAATTAGGGCGAATATTATGGATTAATCGGAGTGGGTTCGCCATCGAAAACTTTTAAAGTCCTATTCGACACTACTTGGACGGATACTTGGCTGCCATCTTCGCACTGCGCCTGGACTGAGATAGTTTGCAGTAAGTATTGCTATAAGAAAACTAATTTATCGGTTTGATATGCAGCGCACAATTTTTCGAACCATTAGAAATAGAAATTTAATTCGTACTTATTATGCGGAAGTAGAGAATAATTTTTATTGATTTCTGCTTTGAGAACTGCACACCCAATACGACAGCTCGCAATCGTCGTCTTACGTTGCAAATGGTAGATTCATAAACTTGACCAACAGCGAATTGTCGTTAAGTGGAATTCTGTCAACCGATACTTTTCACGTAAGTAATAAAATTTACTTTATCCCAAATATATACAATTTTTCAGCTAACCGCGCTTTATGGTCTTATCTTAATTATTATCCACTTGGTGATTTACCTTTGTTACAAATGTAATTTTTGTAGTACAAATTTTTAATGAATTAATTTAATTCAAGGCTGAATGTTTATTTTAAAGAAAATTGCATTTTATTTCAAATATCATATTTTTTTAACCATTTTTTTTCTTGGCCAAAAATAGTTTTTGTCAACAACGAAAAAACTAATGATCTAGGTATTTTAAATTATAAATAATTGGCGGAAAATTTTCAGTTGCCACATATCAAAGTTCAAAATCAGACTTTTATGGAAGCAACGCATATATCATTGAATCCCTTCGCGCAATATAAGGCTGACGGAGTCATAGGTTTGGCTTTCAAGGATCTATCGCCCTGGCCCGACGTCGTACCCTTTTTCTACAACATAGTGTATCAGAAGCTCATAGAGGAAAATGTTTTTACATTCTATATGAATAGGTAGGCATTGAAAAGTAATTGCTGTTCTCTTTTATTCTTACGAAATAATAAACACTACTCGATTATTTTCATCAAAACCGTATTTTATGCAGTATTTTTATATTCTATGGAATAAAGATCAAATTGGATGAAAGTAGTTGATGTTATTATAAAACGTAGTTTTTTTTACTGAAACTTAAATATACAAAATATTGGTATGTCGGTAAGATAGGACTAAATCATCACGTTAATCTTGAATAATTTAATTTTGTATAATTAACTATATCTTTCAGAGATCAGACAACAACCAAAGCCGGTAAATTAATATTTGGAGGAAGACAGAGATCGCACGTGAAAAATGATACATTGACTCAGATCAATGTTATTGAAAAGAAATTTTGGATGGTTCAAGTAGATAGGTACATACCCATAGAATTATATTATGTACCATCAAAATTTCTCACAAACTACTAATAATCACATATTACTAATAATAATAATAATAATAATAATAATAATAATATATAATATATAATTGACCCACAGTATATTTGCTACACAAAACAAAACATCCTATCCGATTGCCACGCAGATTAAGGCGATTTTCGATTCAAGTTCTAACACGATCGTTGGACCACAGGACCAAATACAAAAGCTCAACTACATGTTGAATGGCAAATTCGTTCCAGGGATCAATAAATATACGGTATGTATACTATTATAGAATATGCGTGTACATACATTGATTACAACTTTCAATGAATTTATAAAGGAATTTTTTCGGTCTTGTTACAAAAACTATTCATATAAAGCTGATAGAAACAAAGGTTGAAAATTTAAATAAAAATGGTCATAGCTTTGATGTCCAGTTTAATGGGCAATACCATCAGGATGATAACTGACCTAAACTATAGGCTTGAAATTTGAATTTTCGATTTTTAGACTTTTTTTAGAGGAACAAAATATAGTTGAAATCCCGTACCTGATCATTACCTCACGGGTAAACCTTATTGGTTTTATGATTGACATTTCCCAAAAAACCAAAAGCAATTCCAAATTTCAAAAGAAATATTTGTAAAACTTATCTATACTACAGACCGTGCTATATGGATACATTTCATTAATTATTGATTCAATATTAAATTAATAACTTATTTTAATGAAAAAAAAATCTGCATTATCCAGGTGAATTGCAGACAATATGCCAAGTTGCCGAGCGTCCACTTTATCCTTAAAGGCAACGAGTATATTATACAGTCAAAATATTATGTGCAGCGTGTAAGTTTCACGTTTCTCACGATGGGATGAGTCCGACAGTATTTTATCTATAATTGTTGTATATATAATTATATCCGCATGTTCTATATTATACAGCTTGTGCTCGACAACATCGAGGCCTGCTTCAGTCCCTTCGTTCCTAACATGGAGTCCAGCGATTACTGGGAACTCGGTGGTGCTTTCATGATGGAATTCTACACCGAGTTTGATATGGATAATGGCGTTATCAACATTGGCGAGACCGTGTTTTAAGAGATTGCAGATGGCTTTCATGCGCGAGACGTGAAGATGCCCGAGTCGCCTGTTTTATCGACATTAACTATTTCAAACTTCCCAATTTAATAAATCAACCGGTTGACTGGAAACTTTAGCAACTGATAGAATATTTATAAATAAATCGCGCTCAATTCAGAAATTTCCGAAAAATACGGTAATATAGAAGCTAGAGAAAAAAATATCAAATTTTTACTAATTTCAATTTAATCCAAGAGATTCTGTAATTTTACCCTTACAATTATTTTTCAAATGAAAAATATAACACTTACGAAACTTATTGGTAATTCCTGGAGTGAGCGTGCTTCATTTATGATAACTATATCTTCTCTTAAAGTTTCAAGTCAATTTTTATTTCTGAAAGAGAAATGTTTGAAAAACCGTGTAGGGATTTCGACGTTGTAAGATCGGAAAATTTAAATTTTTAGTGACTCCAACGCCACCTTAAGGGGATGTCGGAGCAATAAACGTATTTCTTTATTCGATTATATCTTTTTCTATTAATGGTAAAAATGAATTCTGAGAGTTACTTGCTCTAGTTCTCAATATAATAAATGGTTTTGTGTAATTTCATGTGGTTATGGTTTATCGTTTTTACAAAAACTTGGAACTATTAAGAGGTGTTTATTCATTGAAAGTTAACCTTAAAATTATGGATATGCCTATTGCTGCGTGTAACTTTTTTTATTTATAATTTTAAGAAATATTAAGAGTTAGGTACCCTAGTGCTAACTATAATTAATTATTCTGTGCAATATGAGGGTTATTGGACTTATCGTTTTTCCAAAAACTTGGAACTACGAACTATTGAGGAGAGGCGATGCTCCGACATCCTCTTAAGATGAACATTTTTACATTTTTTTTAGAATATCTTAGTTTTTAATGGAACGATTTTATTACTGTAGCGATCGGATCATCTTTTGATGACTTCATAAGAATTGACTCTTTAAGATTTTAAGATTATATAAATATTCATATAAATGTAAAAAAGATCTGATTTCTCGCTAATATTAATATAATGCTAGTTTTATCCAGTATCGATTTTAATCTCTTCATTTGATCAAAAATTTACAGATTCTATCTGTTTTAATGAATTTTACTTATAGGATCGTGTTTCAATAAACATAATGATTAAACGTTAATGCACTTGATAAAAACTTTCTTGTAGGAATCCTGTACCTATAGCCTCTTTAAATGTCTTGTATATGTATACCTATCTAAATTTAAATTTCCATTGGAAAAAATTGTGATGCTATTATAAAATTTTTTAATATTTATCTACATATATCGTGTCAGATATTTAAATTTATTTCAGAAGAACTATTTTTTTTTATTCTAAACTTACGGAATCCAATCCTAACATGGGGTAGACTGAGCCAGCCAGTTGATTCATCACTTATAAAACGGTTACGACCAATTCCATAGAATCTTTAACTTTTAGGAAACTGCAAGTAAAATCTGTAAAATAAAAAATAAAAAAAATAAAACTTTTTTTCTATAAAGTGAATCTTCAGAAGCCCAATCAATTATTTTTACTTGTACCAGTGCATAAAGTACACATTTTTCGTCCAGGTGCCGGCCCTGTAGAAATGGTCCGATAGAACCACATGAAAAGGGTGCAGAAACCTCATGACCTATGAGGTTTTTGCACCCGAATTCGTACATTTTTATCAGTTTTTATCGGACCTTTTCAAAAGGGGGGAGAGAAGGTGTATTTTAGGCGTTCGTATGAGGAAAAATAGTATATGCACATAGGAGAAAAATTGGCCAGCTCAGTTACAATTTACACGAGTTCTAAACTGTTCAATTTTTTTTCTCCCAAAGTGCATAATATATTATTTTTATTTGACAATTGTCAATTCTTACGATAACTTAAAAAGAAAAGATTTTTCTTGATTATCATTGGAAATCAGCACAGTTTTTTTTTCAATTTCTTTATTTTTGAGAATTTGATGAGTTTTCTGCGTTTTGTTAATAAATTTTCCGTAATTTTCCAATTTTTCAATTCAACCAATTACTGTACTAAAGAAGGATGTTTGAATACTTAAGGGGGTATCTGATACAATCTTGTTCAATATTTTATTTTAAAACCACTTCAAATTTGTTGCAGTTTTAATTTTGCTACAAATTTGAAAAAATACAGGAAAATTAAAATAAAAAATGATATTTTAATTCAGACATGTACTACGATGCAGATATATACTAATAATATTGAGAATAATTTTTTAACAGCTATATCTTGAAAATGGTAAAGCTAAGTTTGCTGAAAAATTTTCATACGTTAAAGAAATTATTTTCAAATACAGAATACAAAATTTTCATTATCATTATGTGATTTATAATATAAGTAAGTATAAGTAAGTAAGATTATAACAATCAGTATTTTATGCTTAAATACTAGACGATAAGCAATATGATATTATTGATATTACTGATTGTATTCCTGAATCCATTTCATTATTTTTATAAAAAATGGTTTAAAATTATCTGTAATTCTAAAAATTGCATGAGCCAGCATTTTTATAAAAAAAAACTATTTAGGTATATATTATAATGAATTCTTTATTTTATCATTACATTCCTTTTGAGCAATTTTTATTTTGTTGTACTTATTTATTTATTTATTTATACAATTTACAGGTAAAAACCCATTTAATACTAAAAAATAGTTTTACAACATAATTAAACCAAATAGGTAGGGAAGGTCCTTTAGTTTTTCGCTTAATTATTCCAATGCTAGCAGTATAAAGATCTAATGCTCGGCTATTATCATTCCATGCAATTGACTCTCTAATAGACAAATGAAGACCTGCATCACTATTAAACATATTAACAAAAAATATTAAAAGTTACTTATCTCTTTATAATCTACTAGGTGATGCAAAGTTAAATTCCTTCATTAGGTCATTGTAGTCAATAAGATTATTAATTATCTTATAAGCAAAAATAATATCATTTTTAATCGGGTTCAATTAGCTAAACTAGGAATATATAATTCTTTACAAACATTACTATCTCATTGGTGAACCTATTATTGTATATTACACATATCTTAAAAATAAATGATTAGAGGTTTCTAAGTTTTATTTACATATACTTTCACAATATTTTAAGTAATAAAATAAAAATATAAATAAACTATAAAATTATTTGAAAATACTAAGAGATAAAGTACATCACAAACCTATAAATGTTGCTGAAAAATAAAACTGAGAAGGATTTTGAAGTTTCATACTTAAAATACTTAAGCAACATTACTATCTATGATATAAGTAAGTAGGATGACAAAATAGAACTGAATTTTATCTTGAAATGTTTCTGTTGCTAGAAATTAAAATTTTAAAATGACACAAAACAACCGCGCTGTATAAAAATATATCAAGCACAAACAAAAACAAACTTATTTCCATATAAGGTTATTTCTTAAAACTCTCTTTTCTCAATAAATAAAGGCAGTTAAAGTATACTTGTATACTTAAGTATTTGAAAAAAAGCTTGCGTAAAATTGTTTTATCTTCTGATAAAACAAAATCCTGTAATTTTAAATTAAGTGTATATAAGTATATAAGTATAAGTGTATATATATAATATTAACCTCCAAGCTTAGCAGCAGTCGATAATTTACCATAAGTCCATAACTACCAATAATATTAACCATACACATAATGAAAAATTGTTTATAAAATTTTCTATCAATTCTAAGGAAAAAATAAATTTTTTTCTCCAAAACGAGCTTTTTATAAGTACTTTCCTTACACAAAAGATCCATTTGCTACATAACCTCTATTCGAACTGCTCTTGTACTTGTACAAAACAAATTATACATATTCTTCTATATATACGTATATTCTACACGTTATACATATATAGATACATGCAATCTGAAGCTAGAAACGGAAATAAGCTTATGAATACGGTAGTCTCCAGCGTGACGCGTGCGAGGAAAGACGATCAACCACACGGTGACAGGCAGCCGGGACAGCAGCTTCCCCATTTTTCGGTGAATAGTAGAGAAGGGAACCAAGGTGAGATGGAAAGTCGCAATATTCAAATTGCAAACTCCGCCGAGCAAAAGTGTCGACTGGTTTATTTTCGATTCAAGAAACTGCCCTTGCATTCATATGACTGTTGCACTGTACTTTCGTTTGACGAACAGCGACTAACGAGGGGATCCGGTCTGGACTCCCTGCGTAGAGACGCAAAGAGTATTCCAACTAAGTAGTTGTGCGAGAAAAATGACCCGCGCGTGTTTATAAGTACTGCATATAGGGAATAAAAGTGTCGGTGCGAGTTTAGGATTAGTATCGATTGTGACGGTTGTATATTTACAAATCAGTTAATCGTTTTTTTTGGGGATGGGGCGTGGAATAAAGGGCACGATCACTTGGGGCATGTCAATACCTTTTGTGCGCTTATTGTTTGAGTGAGTTTGTGCTGTTCTACACTTTAAGGTTAGGATTTGTAATGGGATTACATTTCTGAATTTTTAAAACATTTAAATTAATGAATAGGTACAGCATAACTCTGAGTAAAGTACTTAAACGGTTGGTAAGTACTAAAATTCTGTGCATGTTTATATTTATATTACCTATGTAGTACAGGATTAGAATTTTTAAAGCATAGTACAATATTCAAAATATTTCGATGTTTGCTATATATATATATATATTGTTACGTGGGGGTGTTCGCGTACGTGACAACATATACCAAAAAAATTACCATACATAAATTATATATATATTAGATAAGTATGAAGTATGGTAATTTTTTTCCTCCATACAAAATTTTTCATTTACTCATAAAATTATGGTTAGGTTTTAACATTGTATCATTAACTCTAACAATTTAGTGTGCATGTACAATTTTGAACTATTGCAAAAGAATGCCAGAATGGTTGTTCACGAAACGACTATTGTTAAAATTCAGTTAAACGATTCAGTAAAACAAGTTTGACCTGTTTGACGCATCTAAAAATGCGAAAATGCAGTATACCCGTTAAGTGATAAATATACATAAACAAAATATGCCATTATAGGTGGAGACTAGGAATTAAAAGGCACGATACATTATACACTCAAACTGTCTAAAGAGCGGTTAGAAAAGTACACATGAGTAGTCTAGTGAGATGATGCGTATTTTCAGTTGCTTTTGAAACATCGAAGTGTGCGCTTCGCACAGAACCAGGAAATAAGATAACGACTCGAGTTTTACTTCGCTCATCTCCTTTTATTCCCGCGGAATTCCAATGTTGGCGGAGTGAAGCTTTCGGTTCTCAAGTATGTGATATATATATAGAATCCGTTGATTTTATGAAATTATGTATCGAAATTCTGAATGCTAAATCGGTACAGTGTTTTGAAAGTGTTAATGCGAATGACAATATAGCTTCTTTCGACAAAAACTGCGAGTTAAATAATCTGCGACTATTTCTTCGGAGTAACGTAAAAATCTTAATTTGGTTCATTTGAAAAATAATTATATGTGCTTTGTTTATTTAAGCATTGCGCAAGAACGCGTGTTTGCAAGTAGCTAATAGTTAATTGGAGACGAAACCTGTATATATACGTAAATTTTATTTGTTCAAAACTAAACAAATTTTTTTTGTTAAATGTCAGCGATTTTTTTTTATTTCAGAGATTCAAAAACGTCCAAAAACTAATAATAGGGAAATAAATGTTTCAATTATGGATCACGTAATTTTATTCAAATTCTGTTGAAATGAACGACAAAATTTTCATTTAATTTAATTTTCAAAAGAAACCAACTACTTTTGTTTAAATCTTTGGAAGGTGTTCTGAGAATAATCTTGGATCGCATTCCTGAATCAAAATAATTGTTTTGACTTGCCTAAGGTACTGACGCAATTCATAAGTTCGTATGCGTTAACCTTGAAAT
Organism: Megastigmus dorsalis; assembly: GCA_900490025.1. Lineage (NCBI taxonomy): Eukaryota > Metazoa > Arthropoda > Insecta > Hymenoptera > Megastigmidae > Megastigmus > Megastigmus dorsalis. The sequence continues at coordinate 27,915 of UELU01121422.1, read as the reverse complement.
TTGCGCTCATCCGGTAAAACGAAAAATATTTTATGGCTCTGAAGAAAAAGGCTACTATCTACTATAAATATAAATAATCGTGTGCCGATAAAACCATCATCGTGACATTGACTTTTAATACCAGGCGCAATATATGAAACTAAAAATAAAGCCAAAGATGTTTTATGCATTGCTTCCATATCTCTATCTTAAAACAGTGCGAAGAATCAAATAAAAATACTGTTTTTTAACGTCTAACAGACATCTGCATGCATGCTCGTGAGACGTCCAAAATGAGATCATTGAAGCATACGTCACGATCATTAAAGAGCTTTTTATATACGTAATGCGCGGGAAAACTTAATTAGCGTTAAATATGATATGATGCCTACAAGCACATAATAGACGGGGAATTGAAGTAATGCAATTCGTTTTGCTTGATCATACTGGGATGGAAAATTTGGTTTAAAGATTAAGTTTAGAGCTTTCATTAAATCATACTTATATATCTATTCATAAATTACTATTTCATAAGAATATTTAAATGCTCTATCTATAATTTTCTTTAAATTCATTACATACATAAAGTAATTTTAACACATGTGATTATAATTTTAAGATCTCCACATTCGCAAGCGATAAATATAAAATTAATGAGATAGATGCAGGAAATTATAAACCAAGATTCGTACATATTGCGCGATTACAGTCTTGAAAAATCGATGCACGCATGTCTTTCGCTAATTAATGGATAACAAAAGCATCACACTTGTCGGTACTGTTTCAAGCATGTGCATGAATGAATTTTCAGCAATTGAAAATTGAGTAAGTAAAATATTTTTAACGTATAGTAAGCTGAAATTGTATTGCGACATGGAGTTCAATGAGACCGGAAAGAATCACAGCAAAAATGAATTCATACACGGAGAGAAATTTGTACTAAAAATTACCGTTGTTGTGACGGTAACAATGGACTTTTTTGTCACGACGCCATTGGTTACAAATGACATTTTAAATTTTACCGTCGAGTCATGCTATTTTTTTCTTTTTCGGAAACTTGTCATGAAACATAACCTTAATATTAAATTTAAGTGTACTAAATTCGTAAAAGTTGCAATAAAAACAAGAGAAGATGCTGAATTTTAAATTATTTTTCAACAAATTATGTTACTTATTACGGTGATGTAAAATTACAATAATTTTTAGTCAATTTTGTTAAAAAAAGAATAATATTTCTTGGAATAGTATTAATAATTCATATTAATTCATATAATTGAATGTGCATAAAAAGAAATAATCCATGGTTACCGTTAAAACGAATAGAATTAAACAATCATAATTTATCTCCTTACTAAGTTCACTAATGAATGTTCATGTAGTAGGTTTCTGTATCTGAGTTTTTGTTAAGGGGATGTGCTATGGTCGGGAAGATGTCTACCTTACCGGCTTTTGAATTTAACAAAATATTTAAAGATAGATATTAATCTTTTGAAAAAATCTCTGTTCATTCATTCTTAACTCACAGAGATTGTTGTACTCTAAAATTTTGTTCGTAATTTACACCGATTTTATCTTCGAAATTTCTTAGGACTAAATCTCTGTGAATTGTGGATGAAATTTCATGAAACTTGAATCACGTAATGTTTCCATCATATTATCGAGACGGTATGCAAGTACCGGTAATGTACAAGGAATCTTTTCGACTATGGCACATCCTCTTAAAGAAGTTCTATCAGTTTAAGAATTAAAAGTCAGTTTCTGATTAAACTTTGTACATTGGTAGAATAATATGCTAAGAATATACAGTTAAAATTTTAAGCCTATTCATAAACTAGTTTATGACGTATCAATTAACACATTTTTGTAACTTTAAACATAGAGTCTTATGGGAGACGACGATTTTGACACTCTTAATTTAGAAATTCTTATATTGATAAAAACAATTTTTCCGTATAAATAAATGTTTAATTATTTTATATTTGAAAAAAATTCAAATCGATTGGTAGATCATGTGAGTAATAACAAAGTAATAATGAAAAAAGTGTCATAACCACTATCAGTCGTAAGTTCTGACAATGTGACGATACTTACTGCGAGCGCATACTTGCAATGTTATAACTGCCCAGATTTTACCAGACACTTATTTAAGCTTAAAATTAAAGGTAGGATAACTGAGTCTAGTCAGAGCATCGCTCGTCTTGTGCTTGAAATACTACGTACCGATAGAACCTCCTTAAATATTCAAAATTAAATTCCTATACATACTGATACATAACAGGTTCTATTGTTCAGAAGCTGGAGTAACGCTCACATATACATTAAAATTTTTGTTACCCAATAAAAGTTTTTATTTTTTTTCCATGTATGTAATTATCGTATGTTATTTATTAGTTAAAGCATACTTTACTCAAATGGAAACATATTTGCATCACTATACATCGTATAATATAATTGCAGAGTAATCTAATATTTTAGTGGTTAGCCAGATTACTTTTCTTATGCCATACGATTTACTTATTTATTTTGACTACGAAAATCATTCTTAAATACTAGAGGTTACTAAAATCAAATCTATTCCAAATATTTACGTCACACTCTACAGACACATATTTGCCATGCCTCAGTCAAAGACAAATCCTATTGATCAGTCGTTCAGCCACTATTAGAAAATAGGAATTTAAAAGTGGGTGTAAACGATGAGAAATTATTTTTATCCTGAGCGATCTAAAATAGATTTGCGCTCAAACCTTCTCGTGACTACGCATTAATGTCTACCGGTATCTCCATTGCATATTTGGAACAATAGTTAATAAATAAAAGGCTATTAATAACTTTAATAAATAAAATATAAGAGAATCATTAATTGAAAATAGATTTTGTAAAATCTCGTGGAAAAATAAATAGATTTGAATGTTTGTTTCACTTACATTTGTTGTAATTTATGTTATTTTTTAAAAAATTTTAGAATTATTAATAATTGAATTTGTATGTGCATTGATATTTTAATTACTTCCCTGATAGAAATTTAGCCGAGTTAATGACCAGCCACTAGCCAGTTCCGGTTATATTTGCGAGTTTTTAAGCGAGTTTACCCGTCTAGCAGACGAATAACCCTGTCTATTTCGCCACAGTTTGGAAACACAAACTGGATAAGGCCTCGGCTATTTTAAAATGATACATTTACTGATTAATTATAATTTATTCTATTTTAAGTTGATATATTGATGTCTAATAATATAAATAAATATTATTGGTCATATAAATATACATATTACCATATTTAATTTGATAAATTAAACTTAAAAATTTGGCGTTTAATGCATAAAATATTGAGGTTATGCTTAAAAAATATCACAGGTCTTTTATTTGTATCAAAGAATACTTCTTACAATGAAAATGAATATTACAAATAAATAAATAAACGCTTTTCCTAAGATTTTGAGTAGACTGACAACTGCTTAAAATTGAGTTCACCAGTCGTGCCAATCAGTTCTGTCTCGGAGCTTGATCAAGAGTTTGCATTATACCTATATGTATGTTGTTCAGGCGAGCGAGGCCATGTTATACACTTAGTACTCTAACATTTAAATCTACCTGTAAATCTATCTGGAAGCAGTTTCAAACCGTCAGCTAATAACTTCCACCTGAATTTCCAGGTGGATTTACAGGTGTATTCAGGTTCATTTTTCAGAGCATTCCGTTGCTTTTATATGGCAAAATCTTTAGCAAATCTTCATCGATGGCATGGAGCAATGGCACTATATCAAAGATCATTGCAACATGTCAAAGATGCAATGGAACATAAAACATTTTTACCTATTGGTCTTAAAAATGATTCAGCATTATATTATTGTTATTGTCATTATTATTATTATTATTATTATTATTATGTTATTTATTATTTATTTGTTCTCCGGTATCACTTTCAATTTCCCTTTCACTTTCACTGTGTGGTACTGTAGTTTTAAAATCCAGTAGATTACACTTTTCCACCAATTTTCTTTTCTTTATTCTTTCACGATACTCCTTATAACGGTTTTGTTTATCCAAAATAACATAAACAGTTAGTAATATATAGGTCAAGTTGGAAATATATAGGTATATATTATCAAAGTGCAGACTGCGTGCCTCTAACCTCACTATTAAAATAATCTAATTAAATAACTAATTAAAATTTTCTTTTCTATATTTATTTAGTACATTAAAGTAAAGTGTTTATTATTAAAATAAATATACGCGTGTGCCAATTTCTAATTATTTATATTTACTCTCGACTCTCGTTTACTTTTGACGTTTAGTCTTGACTGGTCGTTAAGGAGCATTTGACGATTTGAAACTCTAAATGCTGGCTAGTCGAATCTGGCTAACAGCTGGCTAAGCGGCTAGCCGAACTCGTTAATTTGCTACCAGAGTTGTTATGTAGTGGAACTATTCTAAAATATATTTGAGATAAGGTCTTCTTTTCATATTATATTAGTTTTCGGAATATATCGGTGATCAAAAGTTGAATAATGTAATCAACAAATATTACATAATCTTGACTGTGATACTCTATTTTAAAACATGCACTTATATGAAGCATTAAGATAATTTTTTTTATCTTGTCTTTGTTTTTTATAATTCTCGCGTCAGATAAAAATACTATAGTGCATTTGATTCTATAATATCGTTTCATTCTAAAAATAATAATTGTTTATCATACATAATTATATAAGACATAAGATCATTATGCTTTAAGATACTGGAAACCCATTTGTTTGATATTGAGCTTAGTTTCGTCTTGAATATAGTCTTCTGGTATGATTTAATTTTTTAACATCCTTAATAATTTGGTCGAAACGTCAGAATAACAAAATGAAAGTTATATTTTCATCTTATCACATTAAAAATTTAGATTTCTATTCATCGCAATAAAACACAGTTAATTGCTCCGATTATATATGAAGTGAATAATTGTGGCTACAAAATTTTGCACACTATACTTGTATTATGAGAGATCGTAGTAGTCTGGCGTATTATAAACTCAAAACTACGCTTTATGTATACATCCTTGCAGTGTACACGTTCCAGTCGATCGATTTTATTGAGTCAACTAGTTCTCATTGAAATGAGTGTCAAACACATTGATACTGACGTCAGCGTTTTTCCTAAAAAGAAATAAAATTCAATAATATAAACGATCAATAAATTTTTGTCGCGCCTTTACTATGTTAATTAATTGTGAATCTACGTAAAATTAAAAATAATAAAACCAAGGTTCGAGTGCAGTAAGATTTTTATTAGCCTTATCGTCTGTTTATGAGTTTGGTTAAAGGAAGGGTGTCTATTAGCAGTAAAATAATTATTTGATCATAAGCAACAATTGCTTTCCATAATTTTGCATGACCAATAGACATAAGTGTGCATTTAGTCTTATTGGCTAAGATAATGATGGTCGCGATTAGACGCATTCTCATGCATTGCATTTGTTTGAAGATTCTCGGTTATATGCGTACTGAGAGCTATAGAAACATTTGTGTGATTGATATTTTCGAATAAATATTGAACTATATTATACATGATTTTCAAATTTATAATTGTTTACACTTTTACTACAAATAACGGTTAGTTTCGTTTTAAAAGTCATGTACCGTTGTAAACATTATAATGAAGTGTTTCTGAAGCATTTCCAACAAATTGCTGTTAACAACGAAGCGCATTAAAATTCCAATAAAAATGTAAAAACGAACAAAGCAAGCTTGAGTAAACTAAAGTTAATCACTAGTAATTAAGTCTCCGTCTGGTAATTACTAAATAATTTCATCTGCGATGTATATTTCATGCATGTATCTTATACTCATTTTGCGACTTTGGCGAAAAGATTTTGTTAAGAAGAAGAAAAATCTTATTGTGACTTGTATATACATGCACGTCGTTTGTTTTTTTTATTGCTCTAAATACAAAAAATATAAGTGTCACTTTAATGCTTCCAAACGAATAAACTCGGCGGTAAAAAGTGAAAAGTCACAGTATGAACGAAGGAAATGGTAGATAAATCTTATTCTTTTACTCTTGAAATAGTAAAGCTTTTAAATATTACGTAATAATTTTAAATAGTAATAGTAATAGTAACAGTAATAGTAACTGTAATACTAATAGTATCAATGACAATGACAATGACAATGGTGATTATAATAATAATACATTTGTTCTGTTGCAGAACACCTAGTGGCAGTCTCGGAGATACTGCCTGGGAGTCGTTGAACTCGTCGGGAGCAAAATCTTGGCCTTGGCGCACGTACGAGCACACGAGCGAGTCAAGAGTTTCGCTTTCAAAGGGCCGTGAAGCTGATTATTAGGTTACTTTAATCGGCAACAAAGATGTCGGTATTTCGAGCAATGAACGGTGAGTTGTAATTCCATTTCTAATTCCTTCCGTCGGTCAATTGCTGCCGTTGTACTCCAAATGTTAATTGATTGCTTTAAAAAGATGATATTTGCTTCTTCAATGCTGGCGTTTGAGCAGTTCGATGGATCGTCGTATATCGCTGCTGATATGCGTCTGTGGGCTTGAAACTGTTAAAATCCTCACGTGTTAATAAACTTAAAACTAAAGATACCATCAGCTTAAATACTGGTTCATAAAATTAACTTTCTGTCAGGACTGTATGCAATTAGCAATAAATAAAATTTAATTCGTTAATATTTTCTTATTTATCGATATCGAGATGATAATATTTCAATCCTATATATATATATAAGTAATGCTCAAGCCTAGTTACATTCATTGAATGTTGAAAAATATGTGATTGCCTTGCAATTAAATTATTGCTTTAAATTACAAATATAATATTTGTAATTTCATTACTGTAATGATAAAAATCAAATTATTCTATATATTAACCGTGCTTGAGAAATTTATACTGTGGCGTACAAAGTTCATGCTTCTTAATTAAAGAAAATTATACGCGCGATACCGAAGTGTCGGAAACTGGTTATTAATACCTACACTTTCTATGCCGATACTTGAAACTTGAGAAAAGGAAAAAAATTCCCCCCATTAAAGGTTGCTTCGAAATTCGTGAAAAATCTTATCGCGAAAGATCCTGTAATTAGTCTCGAATCCCCTATATGGGGGAATCGGCATACGCAGCACTGAAGTGGTATATCCAATTACGCGGAGCCCCGCAATAACGCATATTATATCGAAAGATGTAGCCCGTAACAATGCGCGAATTTACCTCTCTCTCTCTCTCTCTCTCTCTCTCTCTCTCTCTCCGGGTCTTACGCGAATCGCGCGACTCTGAATTATTAATAGCGCGTCGGCGCGTGTCGTGTGTCGGGCCTTAGGAGCCGAGCAGAAAGTGCGGGAACAGAGGCGGCTCATCGGGCAGGCGCGCGCCCGAGCTCGGAAAAAAACTTCAACATTGTTATTCCACGAGGAAATGGCGCGAGGTGTTCGAGCCAAGGTCGAGGCTTCTTTTTTCTATTCGCCGACACACATAAGGTTTTGACACTGGACACCTTGACTTGAGAATCTTTTAAATGATCTATATATGCACTCTTGGATCATTTCTCTCCACAAAGGAAGGAACAGTTGCTTCAATTAAGAAAGACTGATAATTTATTACTTACTCAGCTATTTCTGGAAGACAAATTATCGAAGTTAACGTATGCCTCTAATTTCTAAAAATGCTGTTATAACTTAAATTTCTATTGTTTGCTAAAAAGGGGGATTGAATAAGTAGGTAGTAAAATGGGTAATTTTTCAAGAAAATCACACTATGTGGAACGAGATGCTTTAGCTTGTTATTTAATATTGAACTGTTGCATTAAATAAATAATATTTTTCCATTAAAAATTAGATCTATTATTTAACTTGGAGCTCTTTTTTTGTGAGCATCAACACACTACGCATTTAACGCATTCATTAAAAAAAATTATTACGCTATTTTATGTTGTTAGGGGGGTCTATGCTGGTTGACGCAGCAATATATACTTGACCCGGTTCTATTTTAAAAATCCACTGGTGTTGAAATGGAGGTATAGGCAGTGTATATTGAATCGAAATAACAGTTTCATAAAATGGAATGCACTTTCTCTATCAAGCGTATAGAGAAGAAAAATTGCATTGTCCGCGTGGCAAAGAGATAGGGTACCTATGTATTGATAATATTCCGTTAGGTATATGTGTAACTGCAAGTTAATTATATTTTAAATAATAAAGTTGCAAGTGTAATCACTGCAGTGACAATTAACGAATATTCCGACCATTATTACTAGCTTAATATAGTGCAATAAACTGTATGAAATAATCCGCGTAGAATATTGCTACATCACGTATAGTTTAAGATTGATACAATAATAAACCTTGTAGAAAAAGTAACGGAAACATATGTCTTACGTAATTTTTAAATAATAAAAGTATAGTTGATCCTCTAGCCTTGCGTAGCAATCAGTCTTCGTCTTATCAGAAACAAGTATACTAGCAAAATTTTCCGCAGAGCGAGTAACGTTGCAAAAGGCACAAGTATTACACTATGAAAATGGGAAAAATAGCCGCAGTAAACAAGCATTCGCGGGACGAAAGAATTTCAATGTGATCGAACGAGCGAGTGAAATCGGTAAAGAGGTGAAGAGAGAGATAGATAGATAACTTTTATTTTGTTATAAAAACAAAAATACAATATTTTATAATATAATATAACATAAATCGATAAGCAGTAAAATAAATAAATATATCGCAATCAATTTTCTTCTTTTTAGTAAATATTGCTAAAGTATAAATCAGTCTTCATTATCTATCACCGTCAAACTTATAAAATAAATACAATACAATAAAATATATACTAGTCAAATAACTACATTACAATAAAATATATAGAATCGGCGGGTGATATCTCAGTGTGCATTACGGAGTGACTAATAGGCATGTAGGTTGAGGAGCTACTGATAGATCGTCGTCTTGAATCTGCGCAAAGATGGAAGGTAGCGCACACAATCAGGGAGAGAGTTCCAAAGGTGCGCACCTTGCACCTGGAAAGATCTTATACCAGCTTCAGTACGCACCCTCGGTATCGAGAGTTCTTTTGCAACACCTCTGCTAGCGCACCAGAGTCGGTATTTAGTACAAAAAGGCCGCTAAATATTTAGGTTCATTTAACCGGAGGATCTTGTATAAAAGAATTGCGGCAAAATAATTCCTCCTAGCTTCGACACGCAACCAGCCCAGTTGCTTCCTATAGGGGGTGATGTGCTCATCCCTCCTAGCACCATAGATAAATCTATCTAAACACCCATATTGTTCAGTCTCTGTAGTCTGATTAGTAGATGCATCAAGACACACAACGGAGCAATAATCGAGATGAGGAAGGACTAAGGCTTCGAATAAGTGAGAGAGAGACAGAGAGAGAGTGAGAGGGGGAGAGGGG
>UELU01121422.1:0-18506 GCA_900490025.1 Megastigmus dorsalis | reverse complement strand
GGGGGGGGGGGGGGGGGGGGGGAGAGAGAGGTCTTGCAAAAAAGAAACGCGCGCAGGCGGGTATAGGGGCATCGAGACAGTTACAGTATTATATAGAGACATCATTCAAGTTAATAATACGTCCGCCGTCAATCACCGGATCGTTCACCCCGCGCGACTCGTATATATATGTGTGCACTTTGCTCTCGCGGGGCCGAGTAAAAGTGTATATAATGCACGCACACATGCTGCAGAGTGTGTCCTTGTAACAATTACTCGCAATGATAATGGAAACATTTTAGAGCGTCCTCGCATCTTCGTCACGTATACGCACGCCTATTAGGTATATGATCGTCATCGAGTTATATACCTATACTCTCCTTTATTTTTCTTTCTCTTCTATATGCGCGAAACGGCAGAATATATTTAGTTAAAAATTTCAGTTATATGTTATAATATAAGTACAGTTTCGAAAAGCCATGTTGGTAAAGCGCTTTGTTCGTGAAATGATATGATATACCGAAAACAAGAATCTCCAATCGACTTATAATTTGACTTTATAGTCATGAAACTTGATGGGGGAAAAAAAAATGAGTTTTGGGCTTGGCTGTTGATAGATAAGATACCGCGGCGGTTGGTCCTGGGAATTTTGATGTTCTTCGCTTGCCTTATCTCCTACGTGACGCGTACCAATCTGTCCATCATCATCGTGCAGATGGTTAAGTCCAAGAACGCCACCAAACAGGAGGCCTATTGCACCGCATTAGCCGCCTCAGCCGAGACCTCCGGGATCGACGAGGCTACAACACCTGCTAAAGTGGTGAGTTATATTTGAAATAAAGTAGAGGCGGTTACATGCGTCATTTATTATATATAGACGTGTAAACCTTACCTTAAAAATAACGAAATCCCAATAAATTGTAACTTATTTTGCAAAGAGTTTCAAATGAATGAAAACCCATTGATTTTTAAAGGGCAACCAACCTTTTTACCGCACAACCTAACAAGATTCATCTTGCTGTACAAGGATATCCTTTTAAAGAAATATTATAGCTATTGCATTTTGAAATATTAATTGGAAAATCGACTCGACGATATTGCATTCAAACTTTGAGTAAGATTACACGGGCCCACAAAAAAATATATAAGGTGAATGTCCCAATTTCTACTCATTTAATCTTTTTATGTTATTACAAATATCAAACGTATTTCTAAATTATTCAAATATTTGCAGATATATTTAATCAATTAAAAAGAACTAATTATAAGATTATGAAGTAAATACAACACCTATTACAGAAGCAAGACTATGTGAGTAGAAATAGGGCTTAAGTGAGTAGAGATTGGGACATTCATCTTATATCGCTCTAGGAATGAGACTACATTATTCCAATGTATTTTGGCCTTCTAAACACAATTCTGAAATAAAAAAAGGTCGCCCTGCATACTTTCGAGATAACTCAAAAAAAAAATCGTTTTTTTTTTTTCATTATTTTGGCAAATCGTTTTCTAAAGTACTTAGCGCATCCTTCTTCAAAATCCATTTCGAATCACCTCCATACGATTTTCTGTCTCCGAGATATGCGAATTACAAAACTTTACAAGTTACAAAACGTTTTTCAAGAGCAAATAAATTTGAACAAAGAAGTATGGCTTTGAACATTAAATAGGTGTATCTCGAAGACTTCGTAATTTAAGATATCTCAAAAATCAATTTTTTGATCGATGTTTAGAGGCCAAAATACATAGGAATAATGTGATCTCATCCCCAGAGTATTATTACCGCTGAACTCTGTATTTACTCGAATAATTTGAACGAGTTTAACGTCGGTGACCTACTTTTCACGTGGAAAAAATATACTGTTTTTTTTTCTTCTCTAATCTGACTTGATTTAAAGAGCCTTGTTTGCAATTTATCCATTGAAACTTGTCATTCCATGCATACGAATAACTGCTTTATAAATGTTTGTTTTAATGTGTGGAATCGTCGGGAACGCATCGAAGCGCTGTTAATAAAAGAAAAAAAAAGAGAAAAGAAAAATGGCACTTCACGTTCGACAATATTGTGCATACATTTTGTTTGCAATTGCAGCGATAAAGACAAACTGGAATGCTGATATATTGATTTCAAGAATCTGTTGATATTTCTTACACTTTTTGCACAATTAAGAGCTTGTAGTATATCAATACGCAATTTAACGCAACTAAAAGGAATAGATAATTCAATTATCATGTCGTGTATTATATAAGACATTTTTTCATCATCACAATGTGCAATGTGCATTGTAATGCTTGCGCATACATCCTGATGAAAAAATGCAACTGCGATTCTCGGGAGATTCTCACGGGTCTGGTCGATGAAACATAATTCAAAAAAGTCCACGGCAAGCAGATAGACTCACCTATGTATAGTGAAAAAAAAAGTTTTAAAATGATATGATATGTGTGCGTATATATATATGATTTTGTATGAGATGAAGAAATGATTTTGTCCTTCTTTTGGCGCGCAGTTCAACGAAGACGCGTACGAGTGGAGCGAGAACATCCAGGCCCAGCTTCTGGCCGCCTACTTCTACGGCGTCGTCCTGTCGAGTATCCCCGGTGGACTGGTGGCCGAGAAGTTCGGCGGCGCCAGAGTTGTCGCGTGAGTATTGCGTCACTATAAAGTATTCTTCAAAATTTCTGTAATAATGTTCTTTATTTTAGCTTAGAAAATTGTGAGTAATATAATAGCGACTAGCAATTTTTATTTAAATTAAAAAACTACAATATTGTTTCTTTAATAATGTTATTAAAACTATATATAAAAGTGTACTTATATTACGTCGCGCTGATGCGCGACTTGTCGAAATTCATAGACGGTTGGGTACTTTTGAGTCTAGGTTCGAAAACCTAATAACTCGGGACGACCCTAGCAAACAGTGATACTTCTTCCTAGGGTAGAAAAGCGGAGTTAATAGCATAGACTGTTAAGCCTTTCTAAGCTTATAGATAGTAAAAAACCCTTTATAATATCAAGAGTTTCCTACAATCGTCCAGAAAGCTTGCAAAGTAGCCTCTAGTTATTGGAAGGAAGGAGTTTTGGAGAAACGGCTCCAGGCGCTTTAGCACAAGAAGCGCAAGTATTTCCGATTTTTGATGGTTGTGTATAGGTAAAAAGATATTTGATTTGGTATTTTTTAAAAACTTACTCTTTATTTGATGGTGGCTTTCGCTGGCCACGGAGTTTCACACAATTCGCTATTAAACACTCGGGTGTCAATTATAATTATTAATAATTATTAATCGTGGCGGGTTATTCACACGCGGTTTCGGTTCGGTTTCGATTCACGGAGTTCGGAATTGATGGTGACTGCCCTTGGAGTTCGGAGTTGACGGTAACTGCGATGGCTTCGATGGTTTGATAATCCAAGCGTCTGCGAGGCGTGCATTGGGTTGGGTTTTTAAGGTGTTTGCTTATTTCGGCGCCGATTTTTATGGTCCTAGCAGGGCGTTCGGTTATCGCGATTGCTTGATAAGTTTTTCCGGCTCGAGAGCGTCTTGATTATACTTAACGATTATTAAGCCTATGTGTGGCGATACAGTGGCAACCTTGGAATGCACGAGTTCAAGAATAAAAGTAAATGAAAAGGAAATCCTATGGTTTTCATAGAATGTTACACTTATCTACATTTTCCTTTTTTAGTTTTTTCTTAGGAGATTCCATAACTTCTCTAGAGACTAAAGTTTAAACATATTGGTCTTTATTATACTTCTTTTAAAAAAATTTTCTTAGTTCTATTCACATTGTTTATAACAAACTAAGTTCAAAATACTAATATTCACAAAATTTTAATATTTCAATTAATTTATGCTGCATTTATGTTACAAGTGAGAAAATATATATTACTTTTGACAATAATCAACCATTTTACGAAAAAAAAATTGACAATGTCGAGATTTGACCTAGAGCCCTGTAAAAACACCTTAGTCCACATGACCAATCTTGATTTTTAATATATTAAGTTTAAATATATAATATATAGCTGTCATCGCAATGAAGTTCATGCAGGGAATTCATAATTAACCTTTAGAGGACGGTACCAGACCAGTCCGCAAGGGAAAGCTCAATGCAAAAAACTTAAGGCTATGATTTTAGAGTGTTTTTCATTGTAATTTTTTTGCACAATAACGGGAAAAATACTCAAAATAATCGTGGATGCATTCTTGATATTTGAAAAAATCATTTCAAGGTCAAATTTCTTTTTTATCCTATTTTAAGTGGGAAACATCGTATTGCTAAAAAAAATTGTAACAAAATCCTGGATGAATTATCGATCTTGAAAAAGACATAGGGAAAATATTTTTACATACATACATACATATATATATATATACACCTATACGTATGTACATACGTTGAAAAAACAATGTTTCAGCTCATAACTGGAAAAAAAGTTTTGACCTTGAAATGATCTTTTTGAAGGTCCAGAATGTTTGCAGGATTATTTTTACTATTTTTACTACATTCAGCACATCAAATAACTCTAGAAAAATATAAAGAATTTTGTTTCCCTTGGTGGTCTCTTTTGGTACCAGACCCGTTCTCTAAAGGTTAAAAATAAAAAAAAAGTATGATTTAATGAGATCGTTTTCACGGAGAATGCTTCTGTCATAACATTCATATAGATTTATGATCTCAATATAATAATATAATAAAAATTCATCATAAAGAGGCTTCTAATCTAATAACAGACACCAAAAACTACAGAGCACGGTACCTAGACATCATCGGCGGCGACCCCTTAAATACACATCGAACGCGACCTAATTCCACACACATGCGTCAAAAACTTCGAAGTGCTCTACCTGGATCCCATCATCGGCGACCCTATACGCCTAGACATAGAGTACAACCGAATTCCACACCTAGGCACAAAAAAACTACGGAGCGCATTACTTTAGACATCATCATCGGCATTCTAGACTTTCCTAATAGTTCCGATATACTAAATTCGATCGCATGCGCAGTAGGAAATCTCGGAATCTGAAAAATATATGAGAAAAAATCGAGCTAAAAAAGTTTGAACGCCTTTTTCTCTTAAACGAGTGGATGGATTTTGATGAAACTTTTTTCAATTGACAGGCAATCCAGACATCTTTCACCTGATATCCATAAATTTTATGTTTAGGCTTTGAATTAAAAGATATGAGATACGAATTTTTCGAGAAGGCAAATGAGAAGTATATATACACTCGGTTGCGCACTCAGGCTTCGACGCATTCTTGTGTATGACGCGCTACCGTGCCGTGATACGTATACACTCCCTCGATGCTATATAAGTATATATTTATACGGTTTTTAAATCTGAACCTCTATATAGGCGAAAAACTCGTGTATGAATAGCGGCTCATCGTTTAGAAACGCTGCTGACGTTAAACTTGACACCAACAGTCAGCAAAATCCAATGAGTTTTTTTAAAATTTTTTTAATTTTTAATTTTCTAACTTAAGTAATTTGCGTAATATGAATATCGTGAAATCAGACATTTACAAGGATTTATTTTGTAATCGAATAAGTAATATGTATAGTTGTATACTATTATGTATCATAATTTAACTTCATCTTCAAAATAAGTATCGCCCAAAAATGTGGTCTTGCAGTGGGAATGAGATCAAAAATTGTTTGCATATTCATAAGGACCATAAGGCTTATCTTGGATAACACGTGTAACAGTAAATTGAAAAAAAGTTTTATTCAGATTAGGATTATCACTTCAATTTTCTTTCGTAATCTTACTTCTCGTGCTAATCAATCATTGCGTGAAATAAACACAGATGCGATTTAAGAGCTGTAAAAAGCAATAGGCTGCACAACAATACGCAAGAATGCTTGATGTGTAGTAGTTTAATCTAATGTGATGATGATTTTGTTCTTTCAGTTATGGAACGTTGATTCCAGCGGTGCTCAATTTGCTGGTGCCATTGGCGGCCGATGTTCATTATCTTGTAATCTTCGCACTTCGCTTCTTGACCGGATTCTTTGGAGTAAGTGTATAAAAAAAAATTTCAGAGCTTTATGAGATACCCCGAATGACATAGAAAATCTAGAAAATATTCCTCTCTTATTGCGGCACATTCCATTTTCAATCCATTTGTTAACTAGAGAAAAGTAGGTAAATAATTACTCGTTCATTACTGATTTATTTATTAAATTATTAAATTTAAATAAACTTACTTGTTTATCTTTGTAATTTTTTTATGAATTTAAATTGTTAATTAAATTAAATTAATTATTTAAATTATTAAATTACGAGATTGAAAATATATTAAAAATTAAATTATAGAAAACGATGCAGAAACCAATGTTTACCCAGAATGCTAATTTCTTCCTCGTGCACACGTAATACATCAGAGCATAAACTGCTTCAGACTCCATACATCATGCACAATTTGTAGCGTAAGGCTGCAAAACAACAAACAACATGTATGCACGGAGCTCGCGAAAAAAAGCGTTTATCCTTACCGAGAATTGAAAGAAAAGCGAATCGCTAAAACACACAATCGCACAGACTGTAGCGGAACATCTCCGTTGTGTTATCGGATTGTTTACCGCTTCTAACACGCACAACGTTACGCAAGTGCTGCTGCAGTTGGCTCACGAGACTGGAATCAATTCGTCCGATTGACCCGTTCGATTTTAGTTGTTTCTTTTTTTTCCTCCTGCAGTGTAACAATGCATTGCGAACTTTTTGCATTCCTCATGAGAGCAATCGCGACTCGCAACGTCGCTAATTGTTTCCTTCTCGACTCTTTTTCTGGGTAAAGGACAATTGACACTGGATTTTTTTTGTTTACACGATTGTTTGATTTAAATATAATTATGCATCGTACTTAATGTTAAATATCTCTATGCCACTGAAAATTTGGATTTGACAAACTTTTTCAAAGCTTACTTTTTTTTAAAAATGTACAAGCGATACTTGCTAGTCAAATTAACAACTATTCGAAAAACATTATAGATAACATTACTTTTACATGAAAGTGATATATTTTGAATGACCATACGTTGTAAGTAACTTAGTCTTTACTTAATAAAACCTTAACAACGTTATTATTATGTTTATATCAACTAATAGATCAATAGGTTAAGGAATAAAAAATTCCAATTTCGTTTTTTCCAAGTTTAATCCACGATTATTGTCCGATTCTAAAATTTATGGGTTCATTTTGTTCGTTTTCGAAAACTTAAGCGATCCATCATTATTTAAATTATTTTTTCATTTTTAAAATTAGTATCTTCATAAATTTGTTATACAGTCGCATTTAGCTATATTAGTTATGTAGTTTTATCTAATGTTTTTCGAATAGTTGCTATTTTGACTTGCAAGCATTGTTAGTACATCCTTAATCACAATGTTCTATTGTATCAGAAAATAGATTTTATAATTTGTATTCATTAGATGACATTTTTCATGATTCTCAATTTGAAAAGAAAATGTAATTGACCAGAGTTATAATAAAAGAACTTTGTAGCTTTATATGGCAAGACACATTTGAAATTTTTTCAAATGATAAAGAGAATCGAACAATTTTCTAATCAGATACAGTTAATTAAATCCAACTCCAACAACCAATTAAAAAGATTGTTTAATTATATGTAGTACATATAAGAGTAGCCATTGACAAAATCAGATATTAAGAGCTAAGACTAAATCACGTTCCTATCGCGTAGCGCGTTTTGTCCTCCTTCCTATATACCGACTGATCCGTTCTTAATTGTTCGTCAAGGTCAAGGGGGTGATACTCATTAAAAAGACGTTGATGGCTTAACGTGGTTTTGACATTTGTTGAGCAATTAAAGACAGACGCGTGAACCGGGACACCCGTTATTTCTTCTCTTTTGATTGGTACATGTGTAATATTATTTATTTTCCGAGATTTGCATTTTCGAATTTTTGAAATATCTCTTTGGCTTTTCTTTTTAAATATTTTCAAGCATTATGAATTTTTGATATTTAATTTATGAGACGATTTCTTATTTATTTTCTAAACGGAAAGTTTGAACAGAATTATCTGACTTTGTACAATGATTGTTCAATGGTTATTGTTTTGCAATTAATTACTTAAGCTGTAATTTTTTTTAGAGTGTAGTATACCCAGCACTTCACACTATGATATCTAAATGGGTTCCGCCAAGCGAAAAAGGATTGTTCGTGTGGACGATGCAAGGTAATAACAGGCTATGCTAAATAATCGCGCTTTCTTTTTTAATCCAAAGTCATATGACTATTATTTGTATTTATTCTTTTTAAAATGGATTTACATGGCTCTTGTATACTTCTCTTGTATCACATTCTTTCAGAATATCAATAATAATTTATAAGATAGTTTGATAAATATACAAAAAAACATCAAATTTTATGATTAAAACGAAAAATATTAGCAATTATAGCTATCTATAATGATGGCAAGTATTTTAAAACTATTGCTTATTTTTCAGGTGGACCTTTCGGTGGATTTGTAACGCTCAGTCTTTGCGGATTTATACTTGAAGAGTTTGGCTGGAAAGTGGCCTTTTATGTGACGAGTGGTCTCGTTTTCGCGTTTTATTTGGTGTGGATACTACTTGCCTATGATACTCCCGACGAGCACCCAACGATGACGAATGAGGAGAGGACCTACATTGCAGAACAAATTGGATCTACAGTTAGCAAGGAGAAGGTAATCAGTTTAAATTGTTCTGTACAAAATATGCCTTTCAGATTCTCAGTATTTTATTAAATCAATGTCATTTTACTGAAATATGATCTGATTATACATTTCTATTTTCAGAGGAAACTTCCTGTTGGAAAAATCCTGACTTCATTACCTTTCTTGTCGTTGCTGTATGCTCACTTTGCAAACATGTGGGGCATTTACTTTATAGGAACGAGTGGACCTAAATATAGTTTGCAAATTCTCGGATTTAACATGAAAAAGGTAAGTTACTGATAATTAGTGTCAACAATATCCAGAGCTTTTTATACAAAATAGCTAGACTTAATTATGAGATTGTCATTATAGTTTCAAAAATTAAGTTATATCGGCTGTCATTCTTAATTGATTTTTTTCAAGCTTTATTATTCTAGACATCCTTTAAGGGGGTGTCAAAGTCCTACAGTTACCACTCAAACTGTTTTACCGACCGGATATGAATAATTAGTAATAACTAAATAAATAGGTAAAATTATGCAAATCCCAAATACAGGTGCACTTCGTCTATTAATTATCTATCTTCCAGCAAAATTTCAAGTGAATATTTCAATGACACCTTCAAAAATTTCTGCACCGAAAAAATAAGTATTTGCATCGAAATGAGTGCGTTTTTTCGGTGCAGAAATTTTTAAGGGTGTACTTGAAATATTTACTTGTAACTTTGCCAAGTGATAGATAATTCACAGAGGTAGTGCACCTGTATTTGGGATTTGCATAATTTTATCTATTTATTTAGTTATTACTAATTATTCATATCCGATCGGTAAAACAGTTTGAGTGGTAACTGTAGGACTTTGACACCCCCTTAAGCCTTAAGGAGTTTCATTCAGTTAAACACATTCGCTAATAACTTTGCAGGCTGGAGCATTGACTGGACTACCTTATATTGCTCGACTGTTTGCTGGTATAGTGTTCGCAGCAAGTGGTGACTACTGTCGAAAGAAAGAACTCCTCTCTCTTGGATGGATTCGTCGTATCTTCATGATTTTCTGTATGTATATGCAGTAATAGGATTTTCTAAACTTGCAAGAGTCTCGAACTTCCGTGCAATTGAGCAAGTGTCAAATTCAACATTTCTCCTTTCTTTCGCAGCCCATGTCTTACCTGCGCTTTGCTTGGTCTTGATGACGTACTCCGGATGCGAAAAATTCCTAGCGATATCAATGATGATCCTCGCGCTTGCCTTCAACGGTGCCGCCTGTCAAACTAGTCTCCAAAACCATCAAGATCTGGCACCCAACTTCGCTGGCTCGCTTTACGGCATCATGAATTGTATTGGCAGCTTCACTGGATTTATAGTACCTGCACTTGTCGGCTTCGCCACCAACGAGCATGTAAGTCGATACGTCATAATTTTATCCAAATTATTAATGAGTACATTTTATGATTCCTCTTTTTGTTAAAATTTTCTTTGATTTATTCAAGTTTCATTCCATTGCATCTTTTTTCTCGTGCATAAAGCTCATTTTGTAAGCGTTTAGCCACGATGAAACTTTAATTAAAAGCTTTGATTCCTTGATTAATTAATCAGAACGGACTTGAAGAATGGCGCATCGTGTTCTGGGTATCAGCGATAGTTTTTTTGTCGTCGACGCTGATTTTCTGGATATTCGGATCGGCAGAAATTCAGACTTGGAACGATCCACAACCAGAGGCCTAAAGTTCTCTTTTCACGATATTTGCCTAATGTCCAAAACTTGCTATAAAATCTAAAATAAACTAAAATTTTGTAATATCTTCAAATGAGTATTGAGTTTTGACTATTACAAATTATTGATTTTTTTAAAGATGAAAATAGGAATGGTTCAGACGAATCGATAATCAAGATACTCTTAAAATTCATTTCTTCTCACATTGAACAGGAGCAGATGATACTTTTTATATTACATTAGTTAAAAGAGTTATCTATAAAGAATTTACACTGTGAGCTAATTTACTTGACACTTGTTTAAACTAAATTAATTTATTCTTGAGAATATTATATATAATTTTCATATATATTGCATTCCATTCCATTAATTTTACTATATATTTATATAAAAATTGATTTAAGCAATTAGCATGATGAAATTTTCGTTGAAAATAACTTATTTATGTTTACCAGAACGGAGTGCCTGAATGGCGAGTTGTATTCTGGGTCTCGGCAGCGGTCTTTCTATCGTCTACGCTGATATTTTGGATATTTGGTTCTTCCGAAATGCAACCTTGGAATAACATAGCTGTTGTAAACAAAAGCGCTAACATTATTTCTGACGAGGAAAAACAGATAAACCTTCCAGTCAAAGCAGATGTCCAGAGCAGTGGCGAGGAAGAGGAGAATGAGAGGCTGTAAACAAATGGAAAAGAAAAGGAAAGATAATACTGTGTTCGTAGTCAGTTCGAATTTAACTTATAAGTGTAGCAGCCAACGAAAACGAAGATTGACGAGGTTAATGAGGCTATTAATGGAAGCCGACGTAATCACATGCGAATTACCGACACATTTTCAGTATATACGCTACTGATTTTCAATGACAGAACATTTCGAAATCTTTTTATTGATATTGTCTATCTGAAATTCATTGATAGTTATTTCTAACGTTCAAATTTGATATAGAGATTTTAATGTAATTTTTGACGATTATTGACTAAGTTAATATAGTTTTTTTTTATGAAAAACATATTAAATATCGAATAGAGGAATAGATTTTAAGGAAATATTTAGATTCAAGAATGTGTAATACTACAATTTTTTTATATCAGCTGTAAAATCTGATTTTTCGTACGGTTTTTAGTTTGTAGAAATCTATTTCATATACAGCATTTTTCTTTTATTTTATGGACTGGACGTAAAATAGAATTTTACGGCTATGATATCAACAAAGAATGCATTTATGCAATGAAATCTAAATGCCATCAACTTAATGATCCATAGATATCTTAATATATCCGTAAATCTTTATTGAAATCGAAAAATGTGTCGGTATTTAAAAGCTCAAGAAAGAATTCATGATGAAGTTTTTTCAAGAATAGGCCGAATATTTTAATATGTGTATTAATATAAAGACAATCTTAGTGATTTATTCTCAAAGAAAAATATTTGATCACCATTAGAATCGTATTTTAATTTATTATAAGTTCGTAGCTAAGAATTAAATTTCTAATAAGTGTGGTTATAAGATTTAAAATTACGTAAAATCTTGAAATTTCTGAAACCCGAATGAATTCTTTCTTTGGGCACAAGACATTATTAAAGAATAATTTTAAAATTCTTATACCGTTTTACAATATAAGTAATTTTTGATGAACTTAACTTTTTGTGAATGAAAGATGAATTTCTATTATCTGTAATTTTAGAATAGCAATATGCTACTTATGAAAGAAAGTGTGACAATGATCTGAATTATTCTCTGCAAGACAAATGTGCATTTTGCTGTTACGGGTGCTTACACTCAATTATCACTTGAATTCTTTTTATTTCAAGTAATCGGGAGAAAATAATATCTGCACAAAAATATAAGAAATATTTAACAGAGAATTATATAAGCTTTTAACTTTCTGTAAATAAACATCTAAATATTAATTATTTTAAATGTTTATTGAAAAAAAAAAATGAGAATTTTGTAAATAGTAGTTCTTTATTATTTTAATATACAATGCAGACAAAATTATAGAGAACTGTATAAAGACTAACCTGTGCAAATTTGTACAACTTGTATAGACAATTTTGATATTTTTTCTCCAGATATAATTTCATGTAAGCACTTTCATCAAACTAAATACTTTTTTTATTGTTTAAGCAATATTACATTAAGGAGTCAAGATGAGTATTTGTAAATACAACTAGTAATACAAATATTTGTAAAATAATAGATTTTACTCCTTAGGTTGAAGCAATAATTTTTTAACAAGTTAAATAACAATAGAAAATCATGTTTTACTTTTTTGGAACAATTTAAACAGCATATGTTATGTACATACAGAAGAAGGAATTTTTTAGTTTTTATTGATTAAGTAGCTGTGATTACGGCATCATAATGTATTTGTTAAAAAAGTTATGATCATTCAGGTAACCGTCCAGTATTTTTGATCGAATATCTCATAAAAAAATCGTGTGAGATGTAGTAAAATTGATATAGGATCCTGGACTTTGCCCTGAACGTTAATTGACTTTTAAACTTATATCTATTTCGAGGAAATAGAGAGAGCATGCTTCTTACTTTTCTTTAGATTTCCTCAAACTTCATGCAATTACATTATGAATATCATTGACATTCACGAAAGATCATCTCTTAAACGATTTAGACCTGTTTTTGCTACTATATATTTGCTTTATTGTACTATAATAAAGTTAATACAATTTTTTACCTAAAGTAATGTATCTAGTTTTCTTAAGTCACATAGTCGTATTTTTTTCATAAAAATCAATTGAGTTGAAAGGTTGCTTTGGATGTGTTAAAAAAAATACTAAAGTTGCTTGTAATTCTACTGCAGATGTACAAAACACAGCTTTGAAAGTTATTAAATTTTATCAAATAAGACAATATGTATACATGTAATATATATAAGCAAACGTGTCACTCTTAAATAGTATTAATAAGAGATTTTTTTTTAAATTTCATATTTATACATGCTAATTTACTTAAAAAAGACTAAAATTTGTGTAATTATATAACAGACCAAGTAAACTTACGCTTAATTTTCTAAGAAAGTTCATAAAATAATATTTTTACAAAATTTTTCCGTAAATAACGAGAAAAAATTTTGTACTTTGTAATAATCTAACTTGTCAATATAAAAATCATTCTTAAATATTTCATGATTGTAAAATGTAAAAATGTATGTTAAAGCTATTTTTAAGATTTCAAAATCATTACAATAAATATAATATTATGATTTATTACTGTTCAATACTTTTTTTATAACTAATATTTGTATCTGTAAAAAATGTATAATGAAATGGTTTTTATAAGTTACATTGAATCAAAGCATTTTTATTATGTTATTAAGTATCAGCCATAGTTTATTTATCACGTAATAATACCCTAGTGAAAAATTTAACTTATATTACTACAAATTAAAGCGTTTTTTGACATTACTCGCTGATATTTCGTATGAAGATACAGAAAAAGTACCACGATCTGAATCGAAAATACATCAATTTATATTTTGCATTACTCAATCATATTTTGTTTGAAAAAAAGAGCCAAGATCTGAACTGAACACACATTAATTCTTAGCAATACTAATTTTCATTAAATTGTATTTAGCTTATAACATTATCATTTCAACGTAATAAAAGCAGCGTTAAAAAAATGTGTCAATTTTTTTTATATTGTGCAGTGGACATAGTAACTAAGTAAATTAATTCACCTGTTCTTGTGCACAAATGCGTTTGACATATATTTATCTGTAATGTATTAGATAATTATAATTTAACGTAATATAAGCAAATTTAACCTTTTCGCTCCGGGGATTTTTCCTTTAAAATTGACCTCGCATTTTAGCTGAATTTCATGACTTAAGTGAATGATATTCTTATGACAAGTCGCCACACGGAGTGCTGGTCCATATATGGACCAGTCCCGGAGCGACAAGGTTAACGATTCGACTATCCAAATTTAATAGAAAAGAAATATGTTAGCTACGAGATTAATTTACCTTAGCCGAAACAATTAATATCCAATGGAATCGTTACTGCTATTGGCTACAATCATAAATATTTTGATCAACCTCGTTGAGGAATAATGAAAAGATTCCATCAAATATTTGTTCCGATCGGTGTACGTAACTTTTTAATGAAAATCACGGATACTGCTAGGCTCATGTATAATTTATGTTAATTTTTAATTTGCATTTAAGAAGAAAATCAGTCTTATACTCGGCGATGTTCTGGTTGAACGTGTGGCAAAGGGACGCACGTTGATCGAAAGTCAAAAGGTTTTACCCTCAATATGTTGTAAATTTGTCTCATTGAAAATACTGTTAAGAAATAAAAATAATAAACTATGAGATATGGCTATTGATTTATATCATCCTGCAAAACTACGAAAAAGTATGAAGCTGTGAACAATTTCGTTTTGTTCAAATGCTCGAAATGCTTAAACATAAAAACTATTATTCATCTTGTTGAATTATTACATAATTAATAATTCAAAAATTCAACTAAAGTTGAGTTGAAAATTCAACCTAGAGAAGTAAATATTTACCATGAGCATTATAGTTGTTTGTTCATCAGTATTCATGTTTGCATTGTCTGACTGTTCTCCGAAAATATCTACTAATAAACTTACATGCCTGCATAAGGTATACCGCCAAAATGAATTTGCATGGTTCGTTTGTGAAATTTGGTTCGCGATACATATCAGTCGCTTTCTGAATCAATTTTCCTTACTTTTACTCTAAATATTTTAATGAATTGGGATGGAAAAAAGGAAAATAAGGATAAAGCCAGAAAAGTTCGAATGTCATTAACATTTATTGATATTGCCACCTCATTGTGTGGAAAACTTTGTATTTATCTTCTTTCGCCTCCATAAATTCACTTTGCCAACAAATACAATCATACGGTGTGTTTTATGTCGTGTGGCGCACTCTTACTGTTATGCATTTACCTCTCGCTTACAGCTTCTCTTACACGCAATGACTTAAATCGAAACTAATGAATACTCTCTCTCTCTCTCTCGCACACGCGATAATAACTATACACTCGTTGATAAAGGAGTCTAAAAAGAAACTGAAAAAATGATATATACATCTCTGTACTGTAATGCATTTCATCGGATAATATAATTCATGTAGAATGTTTTGAATTTTTCCAACGCGCAGCATGAATTTACATATAGGTATTGGGCTTGGATCAAACATTGCTAGCCTAACTTACTGCTATGCTGTGTCATACGGTAGGAAAAAAATATTTCAAACCACCCACATAGGTATATTCCTATACAATCATTGGAAATCTCTTGGGTGTATTTACTATATATATATATAACTTGTAATAATACGCAATTGGATTGGGAAGGAGAAATTGCTTCGATATCTTTTCGGATGGAGTGCTGGCATCTATGTTCTTTTATATATACCCACATTATACTTCTTCGGTTTGCACCCAGTATTAAAAAGCGCTGACGATGGCGGTTTTATGTATATATGTATATATAATACCTTGAAAGAATGATGAGCTGCGAATGCTGAGATCGAGGAGGCTAATGTTTCGCTTTTTTGCCACGGATATTTTACAACCACCTTCAAATCTATAGTTTTTCAATTTTCATATTGGAATCGACGATATCAAGGCGTAAACTAAATAGGATAAGTCGTCCATTTATTCTACTTGTGTCAGTTACTGGATACTTTTCGGTATTTTAACAATTATTCACCAAAATTAAGTACATATAGGTACATTGGAAAATGGTATGAGAGGTAGGTGCAACGTTAAATTTTGCTTCGGCTATTGATAGAACCATGTTAAATACCATATATAATATATTAACTTATATTATTCGAAAAATATAGGCTTTGTATATTTTAATAATTAGAAAAAAAATTTTAAAAAATGGCGATCTCTAATAGTAATTTTCATGTGCCTCTTATATTTTAGATTAGAGAATGTATATAAAATTCGAATGCAATTGGAATTAGAATATTATCTTTGTACATACAAAGACGTTAGCTTAATCGAGGGCCCAAGCATGATTACATCCAAATATGCCTGAATTTCAGTGTTCGAAAACTATATTAAAATTAATTATATTACTTTTTTGTTTTTTTTCTTGGAAAGTTTTACGTTACACAAGCAACATTATTATTAATTTAAATAATTACGCACGTACTTTTCATTATTGGACCCTCAATTATTTTTATAAAGATACACATTTAAAAGTAGCTTAAAATTAAAATTAATGTTATCATGAATTATAGGTACAAAATTGAATTATTCCTTTTTTTTTTAAGTTCCTCATCAGGAATCCTGTATTGCAAATAATACTATGCCATTTGACTGATTCATCATTGTGCAGCATGTGAACCAAAAAAAAAAAGAGAAATAAAGATATTTTATCACCAACTCTCGTGGTACTCTTAAAAGCGTATAGTTTCTTTTCATATAATAGGTGAAGCGATAAAAACAATTTCGCTCCATGGCATCATTTTAACGAATCTTCCTCATCCTCCTGCTTTGTTTAAATTTCAGTTCACACTGCACTACGGCCAAGTCTATGTATAACAATCAAAATACATCATTTTCTTCTTCACTTTTACGCGGCGGTGGACGACTATGCTGTGAGTTTCACATTTCTTTCTCTTTTCCTTTTATATTGCGAATAACGAGGACTGATATATTAAGTATATTCGCTCATTAGTGCTGTGTGTATGGTTTTTTCTCTGTTCGTTAATCCCGACGAAATAGGGAAAACTTGAAGCGATGTAGATATAATGAAATTCATTACGTTCGCTGAATTTTTCGATGATCAATATTTCTCGATTTGATTTATAGAATAGGAAAAATCGTGAACGCGACTAAAGCGCTTGCGAGATTGCTTGTAAAATTTCTTTATTCATCCTTTGTGTATATAATCGAATGATTAAATTTACAAAGTTCTGGCAAAAATTCTGCGGGAGTTGGAGATTGTAGCGTCTAATTCACATTTTGCCGTTGCAGGGACTTGGTTGAACTTTCCGTCTTTTGCGGCGCTCGACCGCAATATTAATATAAATAATTTGTTATCCATTTAATACTGTTTTGTCTGTTTTCGTTAGGGGTAAGAAATAAATGCGCTCGTATATAAAGTTCGTATATTTGGCAGTACACGGGTGGTGAATTTAGTGACGCAGTATATATTTCAATTTTTTTAATATAGTTTTAAAAAACCCTGGCTAAGTCCGTAATAGATTTTACACTTTAAAATATTTGATTTTCAGGTTAAAACACACGAAGCCTGCTTTTTAATCCGCAGCAATTCAACTAGAATTATATTATATGTCAATGGAAATTATTGTATTCCAGTTCGAAAAAATAATCTACGTTATATGGGTAGATGCAAGTAATTCTACTGATTGAAAGGATCGTCGCACGAGAAATCACGTGGCCGGTAAGTATATAAAAGAAAATCTTTCGGATAAATGTATTTAATGTTCTATGTATAATAGTAGAACGGAGATTTTTTTAATTAAATCTCTGTAACAAATTATGATTTATCGGGAGATCCTTTCGATTGGAATGGAATTAATCCAACCATACATACTCAATTAGAGTCCTTTTTTTTTAAAAGCTGCGGTATCAGAGTTTTAGCACTATGCTGTGTGCGATTCGATCCCACGAGAATGAAGGTGCAGAGGTTCATCCGCAGAAATCAATAAAATTACACTATGCATTTCTGCGTGTGTGTGTGTGTGTGTGTGTGTGGTCTCTTTGTTTTCCTGCCCCCTATACACATTTACACATAACCCCGCACACTGTACGTCTTCTATCATATCAATACCTATATATATCGTATTTAAAACGCGAAGAAAAAAAAGCTGCTTTGCTCGACTCGTAATCTCTTCTAAAGTTGTATACATAAAGCGCGCGCCTATACTTATGTATAGAAAAATCGACCGCTCCGTATACGTTGGCGATGCGGGGGATGGGGAGCGGATGGGGAGGACGCGGTGGTAAGGGACGGGGAGCAATCATGAGGAAATGAAAGTGGAAACGGGAGACTCGTTAACTTCTCGTCGTTACTTTCGTCTGCTTTTATGCTTCTCCGGGTTTTGTTTTTATTATTATTATTATTATTATTATTATTATTATTATTATTATTATTATAACA
>UELU01121421.1:5729-39951 GCA_900490025.1 Megastigmus dorsalis | reverse complement strand
TGTTAAAGCCCTCTCAGACCGTCTTACATCATCGCTCAGTTTTGGAAAAAGAGGTAGAAGATAACTCGGTTTGGAAGTAGTTATTACTTTATAAGTAGTTACCGCCATGAAATAATTGCGTCGCTCAGCTACTGACAACCAACCTAGATGTTTGAAAAACGGTTTCAGAGCAGCATCTCTACGTAAACGATAAATAAATCTAACCATGGTGTTTTGTAATTTTTGTAGTTTATCGAGTAAGTACCCAGGCAGATCACAAAAAACAAGACAGCAATAATCCATGTGAGGGAAAATGAGCGATGAAACGAGTTGCTTTTTGACATTTTGTGAGAGGAAAAATGCTCTGAACCTCAATCTCTTTAATTCACCATGAATTCTAGACGTGATTTGGGCAACGTGAGCATTCCAAGCAAGATTCTCGGTCATTATAACACCCAATTTCTTCACTGACTTAACAAACTTAATACTGTGACCATTGATAATAATAGGAGAGAGAGAGAGAGAGAGAACGGAAAGTCATGATTGGAGTAATTAGTGCGGTAGCTGAGCTTAAAAATGAATATTTTACACTAAAAAAATTTAAGAAAGCAAGCCTGTTACGATGAATACGTACACAATCGCAGTATTGACAGTGTAAACAAAAGTAATAAACGTAATACCCAGGCAAAAAGTATCCCTACTGTCATTTATTTTTCCATCAAAATAAAGCTGCAGATCAAATCGATCGGGAATAATAATCTCAGAGACGAGATTCAATAGCCTAAATAATAATAGCAATCAATTTCCACTAGGTTATACGCTTAGAGAGGGAGAATTAACCTATCGCGGCGGCACTTCCGCGTGATCTGCTCTCACACAGGCGCGCAAAACTTGTTCGCGCGCGGCCTATAATGTATAGAAAATCTCGCTCGAGCGCGATATATCGTAAGCGGGCTACTCGATTTCCCATGTATTATATACGGAAACAAGTCCTACGCGTGCGCGATATATAACCGCGTCTAATTGCTCGTAATCAACGCATTAGCATTTTCCCTCGCCGATACGAGCAAACGTTGATCCGTGACGAGCGTAGATCGGGTCGGGTGTATTATAACGTACGCGGGCGAAAGCGAAACTCGCGGCCCGCAGGAATACGTCTGAGCATTCTCATGGAGTGAAATGATGATTTGGTAAGATAAGAAAGAGTATGTGTATGAATCGTTCATTTCCAAAATATTGTTTTAACCACTATGTTCAAGTACAAAACGATCGATTGAGTTTGAAGTGCTTGTATTCGCTGGTGTAAGAAGAAAAGCCGATGAAGAATGATCAAGAAAAGACAATCTTAAGGCGTCGCTAATAATCGAATATATGAAATGTTATAGGACGGGCAAACTGCTTGCACACGGCTGGGAGATACGAGATAATCGACAGATTGAAAAATCGTATATACGCGTTGCGGAGCTCCTGCAGCGTTTGTAGTCGTTCGTCGCGATCGGGCAACCCGATATTCTCCAGACAAGATATCGGTTCTCGCCGCACCGCGCTCTCCCATTTATAACCTGTTCTCCCGCACTCTCTCGCACACACACACACACACACACACACACGACACTGCAGACACTGTTTGCTTCCGCGATTTTGCCTTACGCACCGCTCTCGAGACTCGTTCTCCCCGCGTACGAAGTTGTTGTTGATAAACAAACGTATAAACATGAAACATCGACGGAGAAAATGGTGTAGGACAAGCTGCGCCGCGGCGCATTGTAGTTTGATGCATGCGTGCGCCGATCAGTTTTAACGAAGCTCCGATTGCGCGCGAGACTCGCCGAGTCTAAGTGAGCGAATTTATTTCAAGTGCAGCGAGTTATTTATTTTACCTGCCGCAGCGCACGCGCCGATATTTGCCTTCACGCATTAAGTTGTATGCACCTGAGTAATTGCGAAATTACCGGTACATTGAAGCCGATGCCACTGATGTACTGATGAATAGAGTTATTTATTCCTCGATTTATCAATGTGAAAACTATCGCGCGGTTAGTTTTTAATGTTGCAGTGGGTATAAAGGAAAGAGTTTATGAAGGCGATATATATTTATGACAACTATTTATTAAGGACGCATTTATTAAGGAGTTGAGAATTCGAAGCCATCAGCGAGCGATTTTTCATTCAAATTTTCTCGTTCTCCTGTGTGCAATTATTTCGTAAAACTTTGTGGAATTGGCTGAACAGCTCAATCGAATAAATTAAATTAGCGACTTCCGAACGTTAATAGCTAAATACATTTCGAATTTCATCGCTTGGTTTCTATACTTGAAATGTCTGATACAGTGTATCAAAGTGACAAACACATGTGCGCACCGCATAAATTACAAAAGTTTACAAAGTAACTCCATGTCTGTACACACACAATTAACTTATCTCTCGCGAGGATCAACATAAACGCAGACACGCACTGTACAATAAATATCAAATGACTACGTAAATTTATACAAAAAGGAATAATAATCACGGCTAGCGCAAAAATTAAATTATTATGATATTTTCCACCAATGAAATATAATTTAGTCAACAGATGTAGTAAAGCTGGAAAAATACGATCGGACCGCAAAGTCAGTTAGTGTCTCTGCCTATAAGTACTAATTGGTCGAGAAACGCTTTATGCTTCCTTTCCGCGGCAAAAATAGCCAAGCGCACGGGATGTATATATTTATAGTATCCATGTTTACAAGCATTCTGCATATATAATGCAGCTAAAAATAAGTTGTAAATTGGTATCAAAATTGACTCTCCCACTTTTAACCGTAACTCAAATATATCGGCCTAGCACAATTATATATCCAGAATAACAAATCAAGCTGTATCCGCAAAGCCAATTCTTTAATTGATATACTCGTTGATTGCGCCGATGTGTGTTTAACGATCGTCAGAATAGTGAGTCGGTGCGAGCAGTCCAAGCTCGGTGCCAAAAAGTTCGAGTCTCCATTCATCATCGCTAGCGATCATCGCGGCGACATCGGAAAAATTAATGCAGGCCGTCAAACTGAAAATCCACGCTGTTAATTACCGCGCATCAACGTCCGACTATATACGCGGAACGTGTACACGGTAACTACCATGCGCAGAACGTCTCAATCGCGTGGAGCAAAAGTTTTCCCTCTTACGCACCGCACTGCACGCGCACACGCGAAGTACGCGCGGCCAATACAAAAAAAAAGGACGCGGGGAGAGCTGCCGCCGCTGCCGCTGCTGGCACAGGCCGCCGCCGCGCAGGAATGACGACAATGATGATGATATACAGCGCGAGCGTGGCGGCGGCAAAAAGTGCGAGTGCCCTTTCTCTCTCTCTCTCTCTCTCTCTCTCTTTGCAACTGCGGTATATATAGGAGCGCGCGCAGGTGTGCGCTATGCACTTTGAGAAGCACTCGACCGCTCGCTAATGAATAACAGATCGACGCGAGTGTGAGTATATAGGGTGAAGAGAGTTGTAGCAGCGTGTACAGCTGGATTTATTCCGTAATATAGGGAACAGACGTGACGTCGTAAATGGCGCGAGCGCGGGAATATTTTATAAACACGTGCACGCGGTTTTTACTTTGACAAACCTGCAGTTTCATATGTATTATATATATATATATTTTTTTTGTATCAGACGCCGCACCGTCGCTCGATGACCGGAGATTCGTTTGGATTATTAAGGATTTTCCACGGGGGCTTTCGTAATCGTTGTGGTGCATCTACCTTTCGCTCTGTTGAAGGATATGCATTATTGAATTGTTATGTGTGTCCTGTTTCGATCGCGAGAGCCGTCTTTCTTCGCTTAATTTTAATGAGAGTTTTGGCCTCGTTGAATTATGCATTATATCAAGACAGGTGTTTTAGGGATGCGCGTGTGTAGCTGATTGGGAATGACTTGTGGCTTGCTTGATGGATTTCCTTTATTAAAAGAAAGTAGAGCTTATACAGCTTTTCTAAAGCAACTCTTTGTGAAATTGCGATACTTCCAAAAACTATCATTGCTATCTTGATTAAACGCTCGATATTAAAATTGTTGCGTTACACGTCGGGGGCAATCTATATGCAAACGAAAGTGTAAATAAACTTATAAATTCACTGCTCCACCTCCTCGACGAAATGAAGAAATTATTAAAAAACATTCATAGGCTCGCGTTACAACCCATCATTTTCCTACGCACATACACCGATCCTCTTCCGTTGGCGGCTGACGTTAAATAAGCACCAGTTTATCGGTGCATTACCCACCGGGTATTAATATTTATATAAAAAAAAGGAAATCACACTTGTGTCCCCCACCCCCTCCTCGCGAGGTCATCAAATTTTAATTAACTCAATAAAATTAGAGCTCGCACGAGCATAAAGTAGAGAGAAGAAACGCATCGGTTAATTAAAAAAGACAGCAGCCAGCAGCTCGTGTGCGTGGAGAATCCATTAATAGAGGCATTATTAATCGTTTATTTTTCACGATAAAGAAATGAGAGGAAAGCGTGCATATAATATGCGTTTAGAAGAAATGTAATAATTGATGCTTGAGTCGGCGGTTCATCTTCTCTTTCCCCCTTTTACGATGCGATGCGAAAAAAATTAGTGTGGCCGCTAATGTCGAATACTAATAAATTGATTAGTCCGGCTTCGAGATCGTATTATCGCGTTTGTGAAAATTTTTATTGAAGAAACTGGTATCAATGGCATTCAAACGGTCTGAAAGGTGTTTTGTATTAAGCGATCATCGGAAATCTTTATGTACGAGGAAAGAGACTCGCAGATAAGGTGCAGTCGATTCTTATTTAATTTTTTTCTTTTTTCTCAAGTAAAAAGAAAAATTATCGGATATTTTGAATCGTGGAACTGGTTCGTGTTCACATATGGATAACGTGAATTTACGAGTATGTTAAAAGCATTAATGCATGAGAGAAGGAGAAAAAGAAGGAGCTTTGCTCGGGGACACCTGATATCGAAATTCTAAGGAAGTTATTCATCAATAACATAAACTCGTATACTGTTTATAAATCCGCATTATTTGTATGGAATAGTAGTTTAATAGAAAATTTGTTTTTCGTCTGGCGATTTGCATCTTTGAGCTGATAATTACTTGAACGTAATCAAGTATTACGTCAAAATTAAAATGTATCGGCTCGAAATGGAAATCGGCGTCGATAAATCAGAAAATGAGAGCGAGTCCGAAAGTCTCGCGGATTCGAGCCCAAGTCTCGGCCGATCGACACACGCACCTCGATCAAAATATAACATGTGCTTTGTTTACAAACACGCAATAGACCTCCGTCGCTGATAACACCTAGTGGAAGTATAGTATGTAAAATAAAAAACCAAACCAATCAGAGGTAGATCGTCTTTAAACCACTTCAAAATTTACAAACTGACTTTCCTCTCTAAACCCCATTGCTGATACAAGGAGAAAAAGAGTAACTTATACAATCCGATGCTTAAAATTCTCCACACTTCCGCAATGTATCGCATCCCCCTCCCAGACAAAATTACGACTTCCATCCAATTAATGAATAGAACAAAACGGTGAATCTACACGCGATCTTTCCTCGCAACAAAAAAAGCACCGCTATATAGAATATACGGGGTCCGCAATCTAAGCGGAAAACCCACCTCGCACTCGTCGTCCGATACTCGGATATAATAGTAACAATAAAGAGAAAGGGGCTGGGAATTTCCCAGATGAGTAGCATAACGGGTGACATTCCAGTGAAAATTCTATCGCCCCCGTGCAAGTCGCAAAAATAAATCCCCCCTCTTCCCTACAAACCAGGTAAAAGTGTCTAGGGGAGAGAGAGAGCGAGAGAGAAAAACAAGTCTCAGCAGCAGCCCATAAAAAGTCAAGTGTATAAGAACAGGCGGAATGTCTCGCGGCAGCGCATCGCGCGCGCACACACACACACACACACACACACACACACATATAGAGAGAGAGAGAGAGAGAGAGGAGAGCGCGCCGGTAATTAAGCGCATACCTGCTCGTAGCGTGACTTTTTAATCTGCACAGAGAGCATATATATATTAGCCCCGCAGGAATATTCAATCTGAGCCCGCGGCGAGGGACGCGTTCTGCAGGGCGCCATGGTCTCCCGTGCGTAACGCCGCCGCGCTCGAAAGAAAGAGAGGGATATCCCTGTACACGAGCTGCAGCAGTTGAAGCTCCGCCACCGCAACGAGCGTCGGAGGCAACCGAGCCGAGGAGGAGGAGGAGGAGGAAAGCGAGGAAAAAGCCAGACTCGAGCGTCGACGAGCTGTGCTACCGCTGCAAGGGTGGATATATGTATATGTGTGTGCTTCTCTGCTGTATCGCCAGAGTCGGCGCCAGATTCGTACATATGGATTGACTTTGCTGAAACTAATTACCAGTAATTGATATTCTTATAAAAATAAAGTTGATGAATTAACCTGTTCATGACAAGGTATATATAGAAACGAATTTCGATACTATGTAGGGGGTGAAACACCTAGCTATTATACTGACACCAATCTGGATACTGACATTAAGATTTATTTAGCCAATACTTCGTAATAAGTAATATCTTGCACGATTCTATCTCTAGTTTTAATCGAATCCCTTTCAACGATAAATAATAAACAAACTGTAAATATCAGGTGAAATGCTATAATAAATGTAATTCATAAAGAGTTGTGAACAATTCCGGTAAATGGTCTGCGTGTTCGTGTACTACGTACGTCTCCCTTATAACTATACCTCGTACAATTATAATAAACGCATCACGATATCGATTATCAAGCTACTACAATTTACCCCTTGTTTTTCGACATGTTTTCGATTATACGCCAGCTGCATCATATTGTTCGGTAGTTTTCTTAGAAAATGATAACGTAAAATTAAGTAATAATCTGATCGTAGTCCTTAAGTAATAGGCCGCTATATACACGCATATCCCATAAAGGCAGGATGTATAAGTGGACTTGTAACTTATACAAACATGTGGAGACGATAAAAACTGCTTGTGAAAATGACGGAGTGTGCGTGTGTGTTTGTGTAAGCTACCGCTGCTGCCGTTACTGTAGGAGGAGGAAAGAAATATGCGACGATAATGAGTAGCTACACATCTCTCTTCGCCTTCTATTTTTAACGTGTGCGCGCCGTGTATGTGGATTTAGGCCTCAGAATAATGATTCAATGCAGCAGGAACGTGTGAGACCGATTGGATGTATTTTCCACGGCGCCTTTGAATTTACAGAGGTGATATATAGTTCAGTTATATTATTTATACGGGATGGAATGTAGATTTTCTGGCTATGAGCAATAGCACAGTTTTCAAGTTGGATTCGTGTACGTGCAAAAGGCTATTCGTCTGGTAAATCGAGTATAGATCATTTCATGTTCGAGTAATGAACCCGAAAGCAAAGTTACAAGTTATAAATATTAGCATATTTATGAGTTGATGCAAAAACAAAATTCAGGTACAATTTTCTATGTGTTGATTTTAGCCTCCAGGACTGATCAATTTATCGGCTGTCGATTCGGACGTCTACAAGATAATTTTGCTTTTACCCGGTTATTTTTTTACTAGTCGCGTTTTCTCGGGACATTTTACCGATGCTGTTTCGCAACGCGGATTAGCTGTCGTAAACTTTCTCAAAAAGACAGGCATATTAGCTATTAAGGGGACGTCGGAGTCACTAAAAATTTAAATTTCCCGCCCTTACTACATCGAAATACCCACAAGGTTTTTCAAACTTTTCTCTTTAACAAATTAACCAATTGACTTGAAATTTTAGGAGATGATAGAATGATCATAATTGAAGCGCGCTCAGCCCTGAAATTACCAATAAATTGCGTAAATATAATATTTTTCATTTGAAATATAATTGCAAAGTCAGAATCATGCCATCTCTTGGATTGAATTGAAATCAGTAAAAATTTGGTATTTTCTTCTCTAGCTTCTATATTATTTTAGTTTTCGGAAATTTCTGGGCTGAGCGCGTTCTATTTATGATCATTCTATCATCTCTAAAAGTTTCAAGTGAATTGGTGAATTTGTTAAAGAGAAAAGTTTGAAAAACCTAATGTCGGTAAAACAGGCGACTCCAACATCCCCTTAAAGTTATTTTTGTATACGATTCAAGATTAACCAGTAATATACAAGTTTTCCACAGAAAATGCCTCGAAAAAAAATCCACCTCTTATCTGTCTAGAAAATGTAACTGGTGTTTCAATAAAACATCTTATTCGCGACAACATCAAAGTGCGATGTTTATATACATTTTTCGAAGTAGAATAAGTCGGAGTTAGTGAGACATCAGCACTAGAGCTTGAGGTATGTATCTCTCCTATATTATTTGATCAACTTTAACCGCTGCATCATTCCGTCGTGATAATGCCTCCACAAAAGCCATTATAGAAGCAATCGTCGCTAATTCAGACGTTTATAACGGGAAACTTTAATCGCCGGTAAATACTCGATTAAAATAATATATCCTTTATTTATATTAAACGGATGCCGGTACCCAGTTGCCTACCAACGCTTCAAGTTTCGTAGCTTACACTTTGAATTTACTACCGTTACGCCTGCAAATTAACGCTTTTTCCTACTGATTATGATGAGATAGTATTGTATTATCTAAAGGATTTTTCGCGTGCTTCGGTATAATGTTGCAAAATAAATTGAGCATGGGAGGCTTGTCGGGTTTCAGTCTATATCAATTAAAAAATTTTATTCAGATAAGCGCGTTTAATAAATTAAAAAAATAATAATAAACGACAATTAGATGATTGATATAACACATAGGAGGTGTGTAACTAATTCTGTAGATTACCCATAATTTGCGAAAAGCTTTTAACTGAAAAAATCAATTAAATTCTGGCGGAAAACAGAAGTGAACACCTCAATACTAATTTACTCCAAATTAATTTTCCCAATTGTTAACATATTAACTAGCGAAAGCTATACACGACACGTCATACGATCCCATTGCTTAACATCAAAATTCAAACCTTCCGAGTACGAGAAAGCCACTATAGTATATACACTATAGTATGTGGCTCGATCCATGATCGAAGCTTTACCAACTATACATAGTCGACCCATGATATGAGGTACCTTTTTTTATGCATTTTCTGAGGTGAGTTACATATCCTGAATCCCGAAACCCTAAAGGTTAACAATGAACGCTCAAAAACTCCTTCACATAATAACATTTAACAATAAATCAATTAAAATTATGGTCGGCCACTATACTTGATCCCAAAGCCACACTGAATAATCGAACAAATTGGGCCTGGCCCGCAAGACAAAAACTAACGAAAAAATTCAAAACGGAACCGCTGCAATAAAGAACTGAACGGATCGCTTTCTAAACATAAATTCTAAGCGCAAGATTTTATGGATGCCCCGTTCGAGGCACCCATATACAATGTGCACGAGAAACTATACAGGCAGAGAGAGAGAGAGAGAGAGAGAGAGAGAGAGACCGAACACAGAGAATGAGAGAAACGGCGAGGGTTAAAGCCGAAGAAACAAAAGGAGGACGAGAAAGAAAAAGAGAAGTGTTTACGGTATACAGCGGCAGACCAAATATATATAGGTTTGCAATTAGCGCCGACCGAAACATTAGTTATTATTAATGGCCTCTTAATTACTCATCAATTTTTTTTCTTTCTTCGTCTCTCTCACGTGTGCGGTTATCCTTATTTTGTACACATGTGTGACCGTGCGAAACGAATCTACTGGGAGTCTGTTCCTTTTTTCTCTCTTATTATGAGGTTATTTGGCTACACAATAATTATTTAATTATTTATGGTATTTATTTCGCATCTTACTGAACACAATATTGAATATTACCATTCGCTTTGTAAAATTTGAAATCTGATATTTCGGTAAATTAAATTAATTAAAATAATACTGATAAATGTTTTGGCTAAAAAATGAGGAGTAAAATTCTTGCAGTCATTACAGACTATATTCTGTTTCTACAAGGAAATTTTCACGTGAAGTAATTAGTACTTAAGAAATAATTAAGGCATATTTCGTTGTATACTTACACCCAATCAAAAAGAAAACCCCGCGAAATCCATTTTTCAAACGGGCATTTATTAGCGAGTCATTAAGTTTTATCAATTCACTTAAAATCAGCAGCACAAATGCAGCACTTTTGACGAAACAGTGTTACAAGTAATCCGCCAATAAAAGAAGCAAAACTTTAAGCTCGAGAGGGCCACACATCCGCGTGTTCCGATTATATGTATCCGATTAAGCGATTAACTCGTCGACAAAACGTCAATTCCACTCGCTCCCAGCGACGGCTTTCGCCGTATGCAATGCCTCCGCTCTCGGAAGTTATCATTACGCGCATGTAAAACGCGAGGTCTGCAGTCCTTCAAAATCCCATTACCCGAGGGAATTCCTCGGCTCTGACGTATTCTCGTATTCTTCGGCCGCTTTAAATCCAGCAGAGATTCCCTCGGACACTTTCTCCTCTGCATGAATGTGTATATATATGGAGTGCAACGCGTGGCGAAATCGTTCGACACCCACGTTCGCCGTGTAAAAACGAAACTAACCGTCTAACAGAAATTAGTTGAATTTTTCACCGAAAGATCGTTTATATGAAATAGAACGAGTGGAGGATTTAAATTTAGAAAAATGAATCTCGACCCTGAACCTCGAAGATAATGCGGAGCGTCAGCGAAGAGAGGAATTCGAATTATTAACCGATCGATTGAGCAGGGAATATTTCGGATGTATCAGTCGCCC
Source organism: Megastigmus dorsalis (assembly GCA_900490025.1). NCBI lineage: Eukaryota > Metazoa > Arthropoda > Insecta > Hymenoptera > Megastigmidae > Megastigmus > Megastigmus dorsalis. The sequence goes on along the minus strand of UELU01121421.1, from coordinate 29,221 downwards.
CTTCGCGTACATCGGAATATATATATATACATATACATATATATATATATATATCTGTATAGCCCGTTTATTCTCATTGGCGCTCATACACTCGATCACGACTAGACCGTAAAATTCCGAGCGCCGTACACGTGTACGTGTACATACATATATATTCACGCTGTATAGCTCCGCTCTCGTGCACCTTCCGAACCATAATCCTAAAATTATTACGATCGACGCGCTGATTTCGGAAACGTGATATAACCCACTCTCACGATATCCACGAGAGAAGTTAATGGACTCTTCTCTCTTTGCGCTTGCATTGTACAAAGTCTAATGATTCGAGACAGAGAGAGAGAGAGAGAGAGAGAGAGAGAGAGAGAGAGAGGAACTCGTCTGCTCCGCGGATAAGCAGAGCAGTAGTCGAATTGCTAATTATATTGGCGTACATTAATGGATACGGTTGCAGTTTCTCGAGATTTCAATATTCGAAAAATTTCCCTTCGTGGGAAGAGTGGACTGAAATATGTCTGCGCTACTTACGGACTCGTGGGTTCGCGTGTGCAACGACGCTGCTTACGGGCTTTTCACTCGACTTACCTGAAACAATAAAAATAAGAGTATATTAACATTGGATTATATTGATATATGAATGTAGTTTATTGGATCTGTAATACGATGCTTAATTTATGAATAGAAGCAGTAGCTTAAGTTTAAGCAATGGGTAACTAGTTTCTTAAAGTCAGGATTAATTTAATTATTTTAGTATCAAATAAATTATGTCAGTGTTTAAAAACTTCTTTTTTTATACAGTTTGCTAAAATAAAAATATCCTTCAACCAATGGGCAAATCCTGATGGAAAGCTTCATCATCGAAGTTATGATATTTCACCATGCATCATACATGTTTCCTAGCAAAAAAATAGCTGCTTGTACTTTGCAATTTATATGCAAATACACTTTGAAAATAGATTTCAAATGGAGAATTTCTCCAACGCATACGTATATCAGGGACGGAGTGATCGCACTGAAATATCCAAAGCAAATATAAAACTTTGTTTTGCAGTTCGAACTTAGGCGCAGAGACAACCAAGTGATCTGGATAAGAATAACAGTATAATATTCTTCACCACAACAAGGCGTTCCCACGCTTATATTTCGAGCACGCGTTAACGCGGGTCAAATCGTCGCGTCGATTCCGAATGGCGACGTGAAAATTTGCTTCTAAGCAATGGACTTCCAAAAATAAAGTAGATGCACACGAGCTGTGGAAGTAGAGAGAGAGGAAGCACGTCTCGTCCGCTGACGGCAATGAATGAATGAACCCCACCGAGTGAGCACGTGACTGTACGCACGTCGTCCTTTCCCCCCACGCTCTCTCTCTCTCTCTCTCTCTCTCTCTCTCTAGTATAGTAAAACCGAACGTCGGCCTGGTTTTTTCAGAAAGAGAGGAAGAGAACGAAGAATGAATAAGAGAACGTCAGAGGAAGTTGGAAAGAAAGAGAGAGAGAGAGAGAGAGAGAGAGAGAGAGAGAGAGACTAGACTGAGCGCGCGACCAAAGATCTCGGCGACAATGAGTTTCGAGTTTTTGAGTGTGTTTAAAAAAAGATGCTGTTGCTACTCCACATTCACATCCGCCTCGTCCGACTCCTCTTCCTTTTTTTTAAGCAAAAAACCTTTGCCTAATTTTATAAGTGTCGCCTCTTCGTTTTCCACTGAATTAGCATAGGCTATTCCATCACAGACAGCTGCGGCGTCGGCTGCGTCTACCTCTAATTGTACGCGATGCATAGAAATTACGTGAATCGTTTATCACAATTAGAGCACTGCGAGAGCTGCATATGGTAATTTATGCGAGGGTAATAGCTCATTGTTGTATAGTCTAAGCTGTGCTGAGAGCGTCATTTCGTGAAAAATCATCGTGCCGCGCGAGTCTATGAGAAATCTCGGGCGATGAAGTTCATTGTGCTGTGCATAAACTAGTCGATGAATCTTATCTGCGTCATAGTTGTGCGGTTGGGATGTAAACCAAGTTGTCAATGAGAGCTCTTGTAAATCGTCGTGTTACAGTACGTCAATTTCGGAACTGGTTATGCATATTCGAATTATCAGTTTAGAGAGAATTGAGTTATATCTCTATGAACGATGAGTTATACGATTGTTTATCGTCCATACTAAACCGTTCTCTTAAAATAGCAAGACTAAAGCATATATTTAAGCATTTAATTTAATCCTTTTCAATTCATTTTCATCAAGTGCAAAATGACTTTGAGACTTTGCTAAAAGTACAATGTAAACTTGTAGAACGACATTTACAGGAACCTTTCAACAACATTAGTATCGATTATTCCTCAACGTTCGACGATCTCTCGCGCAATACTATCTACACCAGCTGTTCAGAAAAGAAATCTTGGTTGGAGCTGCGTCTCACCGGCATTAACATCGAGAGTGTACGTAAATTGTCCGAGCGAGCACCATTCGCAATTACCCTTGCTAATCGAAATCCATAGATCCTGACAAACGATTTCTCTCTCTCTCTCTCTATCTCTCTATCTCTCTCATCTCCTTTCTTATTATAAGCAAGAGAGGTACGTCGTGAGAGCGATGATCGAGAGGTAGGATAAACAAAAATATACACGCCCGATGAGGTGTTTAGAGATTACGAGTGTATATCCGGTTACAAAGTGACAGGAGGAAGTTGCGAGGGGTCGCGGCTTATACCATTGTCGCGAGAGCTCGGAAAGCCAAGGAAAGTGTTTGTGGGTGCATGTTTTATTTATAGCCTAAGATGGTTGTAACTTTTGCTGGTAACTGGAATAGATAATTATAGATTATAAATGACCAGTACCTTTGAAGAGAATAAAGTTGTTTAAAAAGTATACAATTTATGGAAAATTTCCTAACGTAATAACAAAATATTGAATGTCAGTTCAAAACTTTTTTGTCTCTTCGATTCACCCATGATGCTTCAACCCAATTCAGTAACATCTGCAACTTATGGTTTCCGGGTGTAGGTCAGAAATTGATTTGGTTTCGCTTGATTTCGTACGTAGAAAAAGTAAATGTATCATCCACAGCTACAGTAACTATGCCGTGTGAATAGTTATACAGTCTTGGGAGATTATTAAATGCTGATTTTATTCCAAATTCCTATACGTTATAAAGAGTACTTTCCTCTTCCCACCAGTATATTAAATTTTGCAATTTGCCCGAAAGAATTTTAATCTTCAAATTATACGATTTTCCTTTTACGTCAATTAAGCTTCATCATTTAAATAAACGGAAAGTCTAATGAATTGAATCTCGTACATAGTATTAAAATTATGATTAAGCACAAATAAATATTGAACTTTACTCGGGTCGACGCACCGAAAGCGCTTTAACAATATATATTTCATTAATGCCCCCAAGTGGTTTTTAATCCTTCTGGCATTAGATGAATAAACTTCGTAAGCGATTCCAAAAAAAAGCGAGCCTCGCCCGCTTACGCGCTTACAACAGCTTACAAGCAGCATAAACATGATTAGCATCGTAAAAACGAAGATTAATTCCGCGACCCACGGTTCTGTACGAATAAAACAATGAAAAAAAAAAAAAAAAGAATAAGGGACACCACATTCAACTCTGTTTCTAAAAAGAAAAGAGACGTGTACGCCGGTGCAGATCATATCACTGGATGATGTTACCGAAATCTGGCTTCTTTTTAAGTGTATAGAATATTGCCTGTAGCTTGAATTACTGTACCAGCCGCACTTCATTCTGTACCGACCACTCCACCTCTGCTTCTTTTTCTTCTTCTTCCTTTTTGTTTTTTAACTTGGCGGGTTTTGAAACTAGATGCGGGCCGCCGCCACCGTCTCGCGCGTGTAGCGTTAATGCAGTTTTAAAATCATGTGTAGAAACAATATATCCTCGGCTGTTGCGGAGAGAGTAGCGGCTCGGCGCATTCTCAGCGAGCTCAGACAAAGTTTCGTCTCGCATCTTCAGTTTCGCTTCACGCTTCATCTCGTCCAATCTCTCACTCCCTCCTTTTGCTGTTTTTACAGTTAGTGTTTCTTCTTCTCTCCTCCTCCCCCCCTCTCTCTATCTTTCTCTCTCTCTCATTATTATTATTATTATTATTATTATTACATATTCTTGTTATTATTATGAATATATATTATTGTTATTACTGTGCATTTTTTGTTGAAATCAAATGGGGTTCTAGCCCAAGATTTAAATAAATTTAATCGATCTCTCGCTCTTCGCGAACTGCGTTGCGTCCCGTTTCTTCCGTCTTAAATTACTTATGTACAGTATTTTACACTTTGCACAATTAACTTTCAACTATTTTACGGTCATATTTCGTTCGAATCTCCTTTTCTCTGTATTCATTAGGAATAAATGTTAATTTTTAATTACAGCAAGAATTGCGAAGTACTTAATGTAGAGTATACCCGTCTAGCACGAAGTGCTCGGTTATTATTTTTAATTAATAAGGGTTGGTGAAAATTGCGAGAGTACCGAATTATGTTTTACGTTGTATAAAATTCGAACCGATTATGCAAGCAACCCCCATTCTGTATAACAAGGATTATTATTCATTCATTGGGGTTCAGCAACTCAAACTTCATTTCCCGCGCAAACATCTCGGCAAAATTGCAAAATTTATGTTTCAAAATTGAAAAATTTGCGTTAAAAACCAAATAACAACAAAGTTAATAAATAGAAAAAAAATAACAGTTTCTAAATTACATAACATTAAGAAATGATTAAGTAGGATCAATGAGCTCAATAAGAGGATCGACCGGAAAGTCTGATTCCAAAATAAAGCACAAAAATCCTTCCAAATCCGCAGTGCAACAGGCGCACACAGCAACCAGTTGTTCGCGGGCTGCTTCCCTCCGCCCCGAAACGGAAGAGTCAGTTATACACTACGTACACACACACACACACACACGAACAGTTCTCCTAAGTTTCGGGGCTGGTTTCACGTTTAACGCACTATACACGGCAGGGATAGGATATAAGCAGTGGCTGCAGGAGTTCGTTCACCTTTGAACCTGGGGTCCCTTTCCGAAAAAAGGGGTGCAAGGGAGAGAGAGGTTCCGGGGGCCAGGTGGTGTCGTCATCGCAGGACCCTCTCCTCTCTCTCCCTCTCTCTCTCTCTCTCTCTCTCTCTCTTTATCTCTCTCTTTATCTCTCTCTCTTTTTTGACGCCACTGCTGCTGCTGCTGTTACTGCTGTCGACGGACACCGGAAGTCGGCAGTCTAGACGATTTTTTTTGCGCGGCCTGAACCACCACCGGCCGCTCCCTCTCCTCTCACACACTCTCTCTCTCTCTCTCTCACTCTCAAACCCGAAAAACCTATCTAAGCGCCTGATCGCGCTTTTATACCCCCCTCGTTCTTCTACTACACGCGAACCACCCTTTCTTTATTATGTCTGCCCCGAGGTCTGCCCTGTTTGTTTGTGTGCGAATTGAAAATATAAGCAAGAACGAGATTTCAGCTCCGGGGCATAGACATCACATATGTGCACGGACTGTCTGGCGATGCACGTGGAAGTGCGTGTGTACCGGGAAAACTGAGAAAATCTGATTTTCAGGCCGATCGTCGACGGCTTTATAAAGGCTGGAAGGATTTTATCGGATTGGCTGTATACCATTCGATTGATCACGAAATTCTAAGGAACACGTATGTTTCTCGTTTTTCGATTGGATAAGTAGTTTCCGGGTTATTAATTGTTAAAAGTTTGTAAGGTGAGCCAATCATGCGTCCTTTTCATCGCCGCCCGCTATAGTAGCCCGTTGATTGGCTCATCTTATAAACTTTTCACAATTAATAACTAGGAAACTATTTGTCCGATCGAAAAACAAGAAAGATACGTGCTCCTTAGAATTTCGTTATCTATCGAATAATATGTAGCCAATCCGATGATATCCTTCCACCATGTATACAAATATCGACGATTTTTTGTTTAAAAAACGAAATTTCCTTGAGTTTGGATAGAATAGTTCGTTAATTATATATAAAGAGAACTATTTTACTTACGTTAACTTGTATATACTTCACGAGTCAATGACAATAATTCGATAATTAATTATAAGCTGCCGGAATGTAGGAGTCGAAAAATCAACGCCAAACTAAGCGCATTTGGCTTGCGCACATGTTCATATAAGAGAGACCAGATGTTGACTCTTACACGAGAGAGAAGGCGGGAACGGCACACAAACAAGTCTACGCGGCAAAGTAATAATATAGGAAATGAATTAAAACTATCTATTATTGGAATAGCAAGTCGCTGCGAGTTGTATATAATTCACTGCCTTCAATATTGCTTCTCCGCAACTATCGAACGTCCAATAATTAGTGTGATTTGCAAAAAAAAAGGAGAAAAAACAGAAAGTCACGCCTCGAGCGAGTTTATTTATGGTATGCCGTCGCGAGCTTTTCACACGGATTGAAGCGAAAAAAGAATTGCACGCGAATGCTTCGAGTAAACCTGTGTCGAATTTACTATATATATATATATATATAGGAGCGATGGTCCGTTGTGGCTTTTTTTCCAGATAATTTGCGCAAGATGAACCAGAACGGTTTTTTCTCGGTAATTGAGATTTGCTGAAGTGCGAAACTACAGAGTAAAAATTTGTTAATCAGAAAATTTAATTGAGAAAAACATTTGGTGACTCATAATTTGTATCTGGAAGATGTGACAAGTTAAAAACAAGCAATACTAAGCAAATACCATTATTTTTCATCCATCGTTTTTCACCTGAAAATTAAATTATTTCAGGTGAAAAAGGATCCTTCGGAACTAATAAAAAAAACTTTTAATTAAAAAGAGCTGACGTTACGGACGTTTATTTATTCACAACTGTGAACATCATGTCACAGAATTGTAACTATCCAAGCTGTTTCCGTCGCACCAAGAGAACCAATATTACGTTACATTCACTAAATGAACATTCAGCTGTATGATACTGTATATACTTCTCTCAGGAAGCTAAATACTGTCGATCAGAGAGAAGCTACGCCACGACAATCAACTACCTCAAAGTATCTTCCAAAATCAACACACCACCTCCCGATATCGTCTACCAGCCAAACTATCACCACACTCCCCCATCAGATACACACCATACACACACACTCAAAAAATATTCTTTCTCGAATTTCGCCGGCTTCTCAAACCAACCTCATTAAATATTCAATGTCCAGACGGTGTGGTAACGACGGCAGCGGCGACGGTGGCGCATCCCTTTCAGCAGAGCTCGTAGTGGCGCTCGGGGTCAATGAAATCGAGTTGCTCCATCAAACATCGAAAGCATCCCTCATAGAGAGAGGGAGCGAGAGTGAGCTAATATCGTATGCAGATTAAGCCAACAGAGACAGAGAGAGAGAGAGAGAGAGAGAGAGGTGTACAGTTGCGTGCATATACACATACATACACGTACACGGCTGTGCAGCAGATGGCGCGCAGTCAATTCAGGTGCGCTTTCAATGACAATGCATAATGGCCGAGAAAGGAGTGCATTAATTCCCCTCTACCCTCTCTCGCAGGCATACACACACACAGAGTACACGCCACCGCTCCTCGATGTATCGACTACCTCTCTCTCCCTTGGAGCTGCATGCGTGTATCAGTCACCCCCTCTAATAAGGAGTGTATAGGCTGGATATAGAGAGACAGATGGAGGGAGATTTGACGCCAGGATATGTGTTAGGGGCGCGCTCGCGAGCAAGCGACCTACGGAGCGATGCAAATTTCGCATAGCGGCCGTTAGAGTGCGGGCCTCGCGATTAATCAGCGAATTGATTCTGGAACCGTCCTTGGTTTAGTGCAGGGTAAGGCGCGTGCCTGCTAAACAAGCCGACCCAAGTGGTCGTGGGTTCGCTTCCCGTCTCGAGCCCGAAAATTTTTTCGGGCTTTTATTCAGACGGAAAAAGAATCCATGACTGCGTCTGCGTTTATAAAAGTCCCATTGGGCAATGAAAAAGTGTTGCTAATGTAAAAATGACTATTGTATTATGGCGATGTATCAATAAAAGATGAAAGCCAATAAAAACTATTTAAAAAAAAAGAATTGATTCTGCCGCGCGATGCGGAAGAGCTGCTATACTCCGTTGGATACCGTTGAACGGGATGTTTCGCGAGCATGGATTTTGATTTCCCGAGGCCGAGAGACGAAGACATCGGACAGTTCGTTAAATGTGGCCGATGTTTTAAGCATTGGATGTGGACTCGCCGGTACTCGATGTAGCTAATGGTGATTCACCGCTCATCATATATTCATGCTCACCGTAGTTCCCGGGTAGCTTTTGAGGACATCTCTTTTTCCTTCATTTCCTGCCATTCCCATGCTGGTCTTATACTAATATATGGCTAGAATATATTATTTTACATACAAGACTACCTCGACATGGACAATGTGTGGGACATTTTTTCCCTCGTGTTTAAATATAAGAGACGCTTTAACGTTGTTTATACGAAGTGCAACGCAGTTCTACCGGCCCATATCTTTTATTAAACTGGGATTACTCAGAAATAAAGTAAAAAGACCAGTTGCACAGCAGCAGCGCCGTAAAACTTCGCACTTACGCGGCCGCGATCATCGATTTATACAGCGTCAATCGTTAACAGCTGCGCATAGCCGCGTGCATAATAAACTGATGATTTGCGCTGTACCACCGACCGCTACAGTCCAAGAGCTTTTCGCGTCACTCACAACTTTATGGCGAATAAATCGCGAAATTCATTAGCGCAACGCGACAACAGTTTATACATTATACTTTTATTCTTCAATTTCAACATTTATATATGTACACCAGGTGTGTGTGTGTTTGTGTGCAGCGCAAGAATAACAACAGCGCTAGATTGTAAATGTCCGTTTCGAGCGAAAAGTCGGACGCATGCACAACACTGCCGCTGTGTTTTACAAACTATACAGTAGTGTGCAGTGCATATGGTTATATGTATAGATATATTTATGTGGGTCGCGAGTCGGCCTCCTTTCCCGCGAGCTTTTCATTTTTAATTGTTCGCGGTGAAAGTTTTATCACGACGGTGCAGCGCGCGCTTTTCAATTACCGAGTACCCACGCGTGTGCGCGTGCGCACCTCTAATTAATGAATCGCGAGAAAACCGGGATTCTGGGTGTGGAAGAATTAAAGAGCTTTGGATTTTTAAGCGCAAATACGCGACGGTTCGAAGGGGATATGTTGTGCATTACAAGGTTGATAACTCTATTTATAAACGATTCTAAAAAAAGAGTATGTGTATAGTTGCAGCACCAGATAGAAACGAGTGACTTCATCGTAAGTATAGAAATGATAATAGTCAAGATCGTGAGAATTGATGTATTAGTGTCCGGATATTATGCTAATGGGATATATTTAAATGTATAGTATTGTGGGTCGAGCACAATAATCCAGTTCCATTCACGACACACGTGTAAAACACATCTTGTTAAGTCCGATAGCAGCGCATTTTTCATTGTCACATTAAGTCGATTACCTATCGAGACGAAAAAATCTCAATCCTCATTCATCCATAACTTCGAGAACAATTAATCTATTTAACGAATGTCGCAGTGTTCACATGTACACACGTGTTCTTTTTTTTTAAGTTTCTTTAATCAGCGATTGCGCAACAAAAAGTGCGAATTTAAAATTATAATCTGTAACGGTTTTCAAGCGCTATGATTCTTTTTTTCTTTATCAGCGTTTTGCAAGCACTTTTTTGTAAACGAAGCTTTCAGTCGTTCGAAAAATATATACATCATTGAATCACGCGTATATTAGCACATTTATGTGGAGCTAAAATAAATTATGTATATTGCGCACCGACTAATTTCATTAAAAGACCGATTTATCGCAGTGCTCCATGTTTATTTGTAATCGTTATCATCTTTATATGTAGCTCATTATTAAAAATGACAGATTTATGCATCCTTTAACTTCATTATTAACTATTCGACGATCATAGCTAATCCAAGTTCATCAATATTGTAGAGACCTTGATTTTCTCTTAATCGACTTTATCAACTTGTTACAATGCCTTCGAGAAGCCGCTAAATAAATTGCAGCTTCTCTGCGAAACTATAGTGTGAACAAGACATATAGACAAGGAAGAAAGCTCTGTGCAAACCGCGAAAATTTTCCTCTGGAAATCCTCCCTTCAACATCCTTCCCGATCGTATACGCATAAAGAGCCATAGCCACTTGATATTCGTGTCGAGGCACTTTAATTGCGAATCGGCCGGAATTGATCGCGAAACCGTCGATCGGTACCACGAACAAAACGCTTTAAGGTATAGCGTCGGTAGAGGACAAAGCTAAGGAGGAGAGCTGCTACGTGCTACCGCGAGGGAGGAAAGAGTGCGGATGGAGAAGAAAGATAGGAAGGAGGTTTTGAGAAAAGGGAAAGTGGGAGGAGAGAAGTTCCATACATTCGAAGCTCTTTCTTAGGGCCTCCTCTCGCGGACTGTGCCGGATATGCTCGGTGGGACATTTAAAATTGTAGGCTGTCAGATCTCAAGCTTGGATTCATTGAAAAGTAAGTAAATTATATTGAATCATTGTTGGTATCGAACTCGCTGATATATATACATATACTATCTTAACATTAGGATTCAAGTTCGACATCGGTGATAATGAAAATAAAATTAGCCTCGAGGTATACAAGTCGCTTAGACTAAATTAACTATATCGAGTCAATTCATGTTCTTGATCAGAAGAAAATTGAAACAGTCTCTCAGGAACTCGAATGTTAAATGCCTCGCCGGCTCCCTAAAATACACTATTCTCTCTCCTGTCGATCTGTAAGCAAGCGAGATTACACGAGCTGCGTCAGTGTCTGCGATGTCCGTAAAGTGTGTCAGCTTTTATGTGCCTTCCAAACTCAAGACTATAATACTCCACGCGATAAAATATCACACCATTCTATACACGTATACAAAACAAAATGATAGATTTGATCGATTAGCAATTCGCCGAGCAACGTCCTCGTCATCCTCGGGCAGACCGACGAGGTGTAGGTATATATACGTCGCGAGGGTTTATACGCTATGTCCCTTTGTTCCGAAAACTCTTGGCCGCACCGAAGGGCGAGGATGTGTATGCTGCAGCAGCATGTACATACGGCGGCGAGAGAGAAGCTCGAGGAATGCGTATATGGTGCCGCCGCGAACGAGCTCAGCGACGCGCATTCCGGTTTGCGTATATAGACTCGCACTGTGTGACACGCACACACGCGCGCGCGTACGTAGACGCGTGTACGTGTATAGTGGAATACCTTGGATTTCCTCGTGGCGCCCTGCATGCGTATATATGCGCGCGCCGAGAGCGACGCTTTTGCTTTTTATCGAGAACCGTATTATATATATATACGATGCTGCTGCCGCTGCCGCTGCTCGTGTGGCTGAGTGCCGATATGTGTAAGTTATGATCGTTTGCGCGAGTAATCGGTGTGGCGAATAGTGTATAGGACTTGTTTTTCCTTTTTTTGGGGGGAGAGGGGGGGATAAGACCGGGATTGAAATTGAGCAAGGCTGGGAAAACTATCGATTTATAAATTGGTTATGTGACTTTTTCATACCAATTTTATATCATATACTGTAATTGCAATGAGGATATTCTATCCGTATTAAGAATTAAAAGTTAAATTGTGTTTCAACTTAGTACATTAATGTGGCAAAAATACGCAATTAAAATTTCAAATTTATTCATGGGCTAATTTAAAACATTTCAACAAACATATATTTTTTTGTAATTTCTAATATAGTCTTAAGATAAACAATGATTTTGACACTCTTAATTTAAGATTTCTCATATTAATAAAAGACAGTTTTTGATGAAACAATTCATTCACACAAGCAATTTCTGTTTGATGTGATATTTGCAAGCAAATACAAATCGATTGGTGGATTACGTGAATAAGAACAAAGTAATAAATATCTTGTGCTTGACTCACTATGTACCTCCTTAAAGAAAATTATGGTAACTTTGGATGATTGATGAACTTTTTATACCGTGTAACATTATCTTGCTGAACTATAGCCGTATGACAATGCACAAATGTACACGTCAATTTATTTTAAAAGCAATTCACTTCGAACTTGTTCTTTTGCACAATTAAAAGTTTTATGTGTACGCTATAAAGCACTTGTCGCGCGGGGCAGCAGAGGCGCCTTGCACACGCACTTCACCGCAGAACGATCGTTTGCGATTTAGCAATTAAAATAACTCAAATCACGCGTTGCGAATCGTCGAGCGATGAACCAACGGCCGAAGCCAACTTCACAGACGACGAGATTTCCGCAATTAAGACGAGACCCCTTTTACTCGCCAAATTATTTTAATAGTTTCAAAAACAAACAATCCACACCCCGAAGAGCTTCTACTCCCCGTACCACCATGATTGTTGTTGCTCGATCAATAAAAGAAATCGATATCCATCTCTCTCTCTCTCTCTTGTTCATTCTACATGGTATAACTTGACATCCTTTCTCTGCTCTCCCCCTCGATCTCGCCGATCGAAGAAGCGCTGCGCGACGGCGGCGGTAACGCTTCGCTCTGCAGCGTGTACCAAAGCGTCACAACAGTAGAAGGAGTAACGCTGCACGCATCGCGAGAATGCCAATGTGGACCAGAGCGAAAGAGAAAGATAAAGGCTATAAGAGAAAGAGAGAGAGAGAGAGAGGAGAGGAGAGCTATCAGATCGTTGTTCGCGCGGATTGGCCCACCTTTTTATGGCGGGGTATGCGCGGCTCTTCCCGCCAACTTCTCTTTCTCTCTTTATCCCTCTTGTTCTCTCTCTTTCTCTCTCTCTCTCTCTCTCTCTACCTCCCTGTCTCTCTCACTCACTCTCTTACTCGTCTGCTTTCTACTCAGGCTCTTTGACTCGCTCTTTGATTAGCCCGTCCTTTCTTTGTGGATCGGCTTCAATTCGTTTTTCCGAGAGGAGCCACGGCGTTCCGCATTTATTTCTTACTCTCTTGCGCCTTGTGTTTTCACGCTCATCTCTTTTTCGAGAGAAAGAGAGAGAGAGAGAGAGAGAGAGAGAAAGAAAAAAAAAGGGAAAAGCTCTTTGGCGATTGTTGCGCGGCAGCGGTTGATACGTCGCCTCTAATTGCTTGTAACTATTTACGAAAGCGAACTTTGTCGCTTCGTTCTCGGCGTTCGCGCACCTGCGACTTCTAATTAATGCTTCTGCTTTCCTGTGTGTTTAGTAACAATTAGTGTCGCGCATACTTTGACTTGGGATTAAATAAGAAAAGCTGCTTGAAACAGTGAACAACGTAATAATTATACAAACACTTGATATGCTTTTTTAACTCAATCGTCGATATATCGGAAGAAAAAGAACTCTCGCCTTTTTGAGTCAATCCTTCATTTCGCTAAACAACAATGTAGCTGTATGTAGTATATACATATAGAGCCCTTATTTCGCGAACCCTCAGTAAGCCACTTTCGTGTAGACAATTCGCCGCAGGAATGTTCCGCGCGTCCAAGATAATAATGCAGCTCGGCGGTGAAGGGGATAACAGCGTTTCAGGCGCGGTCACCCGAATTTCATAATTCGCGCAACGAGTGTCTCTCCCTCCGGCTAACGAGAGAAGAGCAATGGATCCTCTCTTCTCCGTGGCGAGGGAATTTCGATCGCGGCCTTCACCGGAATTCCATGCCTCTGTGTGTATGTATACAAGCAGTTCCCCTCTTCCAAATGTCGTTACTGTGCAGCGATGGCGAGGGGGCCGCAACGGACTATACCCGAATTTCCGCCGCTGCGTAATTAAAGCCGAATTAATCCGAGCTTTCGGCCAGTATGTAAAGCCGTCGTTACGTTGATTGCGCGGCTTCTTTTTTATTTCTCCTGATGTCCGGGCACGATTTATCGCTACTGGCGTGTTGAGCGATTTAATCGAGGTTTTATGTTGCGCTGCTTTGCCAGACGAATTTATTTGTTGTACTATGGGGGTCAGGTTCGACGATGAGGATACTTGGGTCTATCAGGAAGTTTGGAAATTCGCGCTGCTCCATAGTAGCGGTAAAATGCAAGAATTGAATACGTTTTTCCGATATTTAGTGGTTCGAAAATGGTTGGAGTTCGGAAGTTTCGAGACTTTGTAATTTGGATAATGTTAGATGGAGCTTTTGCAAATGGTAATATGCTCTAAACTGATATGATCTTTGCGGGTTATCGTTCTATATTTACCGATCAAACTGAATAATGAATGATTGTGAAACCCTGTTACTAGCAATTTGTCGATTTTAATGATCTAAATTTGTTTCCACGTCTATTAAGATACGGTTGTACGTTTATTACACGAGTGAGCGACAAAAATTATGAACGACCATAAGCTTGCGAAACGACAGGATGATGATAATATTTTTCAGATTTTCAACGTTCGCACACTTTATGCAGAGAAGGTACTGCATACTACTGGTGGATAATTAATTTAACGACGCATTAAAAGGAAAAAAAAAACGATATACAATCAGCGAATTCCTACAATAATTTAAACGGCTCATTTAATATTTATCTACCAACGTCTTTACAATTATTTTTATTAGCCTAGTAATCGTTAATGATTTACAAGCTAGATAGAAGCCGCGACGGCTCCCAAGATTTATGAACTAAATTAAGCACACTTCACTGGTCAAATTTCCTAACTTATCACTGTACACCAACTTTTATTAACGTCGTGCGTAACGCGATTAGGCGTATTTATGAATAGGTATTTTCTCCGCGAGCAAAAGATTTCGCTCAATAATAATTAGCGAACTCTTTAATCCATAAAATCAAACGTAATTTATAGCGCCATTAATCACCTACATTCTCGAAAACGTGGCATAAAATGCATACCTGCAGTATATCTTTGGATTATCTACTACTTCACTGTCTTTGAAATCCTCTTCAAGTATTTGTCCGTGGTCAACTTCAAAATCGCTGAAAAATTTTAAATTAACATCCGTACGCGACTGTATCTTTCGAATCCATCAAGGACAATGTTAATTTCCTGTCTATTAAAAAAGTGTGATATTTTAAACTATAATTAAGAATTGCCTGATCACCACAGCAGATTAAGAGAAGGTACACTGCAAATAAAGCTGTTTTGCATCATTTCATTGACCGATTAAAAGAAAACCAAGCATCCCTGGCAAAACATCAACGTAGGTTCAACAAACTCCTCAGTCTAAGCATCCAAGCATCTCTAGTCCAAAAATAAACCATCAACAACGCCGTCGCATTCCCCTATAATGATAGTTTTTGTCAATTTTTCTTTGTGTATTCGTGCGGCTGCGACGATCATCCGATCCTCTGTATAGTCGTCCAATATGATGAGCAACTATTAATTTCCGATGTGAACGATCGCGTCGAGATATATACATATATATTGAGCGTGTGTGTGAGTGTCGAAGGCGTTGAAGCGCTGCGTTAAGAGGCTGGCGGTCAAATTCGAAAATTGCTCTCGGGACGAAGATCGCTTTATAAGCACTCGGCGCGATACCGCCAAAATTACACGCGCGGCGACGGCGCACAATGGCGCCTCTGCGAGATCTCGACAACTGTTTTCTTGCTTATAATTCGTACTTTAGCGCGGGCTATTCCCTCCCCCTCCTTTTTTAGTAAACTAAAACAGAATACAAGGAGACAGCGGGAGAAAGAGAGGAGGCGGCGAGTGGTGTATAATCCATCCTTATTAGTCGGTTGATCCGCCAGGATTTTGTAGCTTGTAGTACATCCGTGTCTAATTGGGCATTTAAAAGTTTGAAGATAGTCAAGCTATTCGAGAGTGGGCTATGCAGCGATTCGAATACTTTTTAATATTTTGCATGTATATCCAAACAACTTCCATATCCATCAAGACTTAAAATCAATCTAATACATACTCTCATTGCTCAATGGTTCACCTTAAATTAAAAGCTAACAATAGACCATATCAACAAGTGAATCAAGTCATACGCTATCATTAAACCTGCATAAACATGTGCTGCAATTAGGTTCTAATGCCAAGTTCTAGATTTTGATTAGCTCATTAAGCGAACTGCTAACTCAGATATGCATAGCTCGGAAAACAATGACCAACATGTACAAATATCAGAAGCTCCAAATTGAAGATGTACCACTATAATTAAGGAAAAGCACATTAGAAGGTGGTGCAGACAAAGCCGTCGTCCATCTCCCTCGGTCATTTACAAGGATGCACGGGCACATATTATAGGCAGCTTATTATAGGCAGTGAAAAGGCAACGGGAGTCTGAAAACAGACACTTTCATCGCTCAAATTCTTTACCGCCACCAGACTCGTTGGCCTATATTCAATCCCACTTGAACAACATTCCCCGGTCATACAACCTCATCATTTGCCTGGTGTGTAGCTGCTGCTACTCGCTCCACTATATACTACCGCATTCGTTGCCTGCAACAACGCTCGTAAAATAGCCAAATAAACAAACAAAGCTACAAAAGAGAGAAAGGAGAGCACCCAGCAGAGCAAGGAAAGAAAGCAAGCTAGCCAAGCGAGCGCGCAAGGCAAGGAGCTAAACGAGGCTCCAATCGTTCGGCGAATCAATTGCCAATGATTGAGTCACTCTTCTCTCTCTCTCTCTCTCTCTCTCCCCCTCTCTCCCCTCTCTATGTACCAGAACGACAGACTGTGTGCTCTCTCTATCTCTTTCTGGCGCACGGAGTCGTGACCGTTTGACGAAAACGTCATGTACGCGCAAGCGAGCGAGCAAGTCAGCCAGACAAAGATAGAGCGAGAGAGGAGAGACAGAGAAGAGAAGGAGAGCGTAGGCCGTGAGACCAGAGAACCTCGGTGTGTATACCGCGCCGCTGACGTCTGACTCGGCTCCGAACGACATTCCAGAACGTGAAATGCTTACCGACTTCTCTACCGCCGCTTCTACACTTCTCTCTCTCTTTCTCTCTCCTTCTCCCTCTCCTCCCTCTTCTCTCTTCTCCCTCTTCTCCCCCATCTCCCTCTTTCCCTTCTAGTTCTTTCTTGGCTCTGAGAGCTTCACTTCTCCAACTAGCCCCTTCTCATGCAACTTCTTCTTCTTCTTCTTCTTCTTTTGCTTCTTCTTTTCCTTCTGCTTCTTCCTCTCCTTCTGCTTCGTTGTCAGCGACTTTTATACTTCAGCGAGATTTGACGAGGACAACTTTCAAGACTTCTATGGTTAAATTTAGCAAATTTTCTGCTCGGTTGAGCTAAGTAGACTTGCAATCGAAAATTTGTGTGCAAGTTATCCCGGTAGCGGCAGCGAAGCTTCGGCTAACAAGGCTGTAAACTTTGAGCGTGATTTTTACATCGATAATCTCTGTTGCCGAACACACCAAATCTCCAAATTCGACGAGATAATTAATGAGCTGCCGCCGCGAGTTTGGTATTTGGGATCAGATACCCTTGGTCCACTGCATTTGTGAGGATTCCCCAAATGTACCGATTCATTCTTCCTTATGCTCTCGATTCGTTCATTCATTGAAAAACAGAAGGTTGACCACACAGTCACACCTCGTGGTAAAAGTGTAAGTGTGCTTCTCTAGGCATTACAACTATTTGGAGCATAGGCGTAGGTGAAATTTAGAAACTGTGAATGTGTCTGTGTATATACACATATATCTATAGCCAGCGTCGAGCAACAGCAGCAGCAGCAGCGGCTAAATGGATTTCAGAATGAACTCACAAACTAGTAAATACTGTAATTGCCTAGAGGCACCTTTTCGACCAGTATTGCGAATCTTTTGCTTACAACTTTGAAAAACTTCATTTGTTATAAACAATTTAATTGTTTAATACGCTATAGCAGCTGTTTTATTGCAGCTAGAGACATGTAACAAACGTCAAAAGTTTACTTTTTCTATATTATGAATCCAATAAATTTCGATTCGTGCCGATATCTCATTGCGTTCCTGAGATATGCGACATTTATATAGTTTTGCTTTAAAAATGTATTTAATAATGTAAGTATAATTACACTGCTAAAAGATATGTTCTTAAATTTAATAAATGCTAGGAAGTCTCTCTCCTGGTCTTTCTGGTCGAATGCGTCCAGACACCAGTGCTGTCCAATCACTAGCAGGTGTCCACCCACTGGGTCATTTATACTATACACCAAGCGATGTAGACCCAAAAATCTCATCTTCGTTATTAATAATTTTAACGCTTCCGTTCCTTTTTAATTTTTTGCTGCCCGCGGCGGCGCTACCTGTCCCTAGGAAGACAAGAGCGAAGATGCTGAAGCTACGGCGTTGCATCAAAATTCTCGCCTAATTAACTTCGCTTCAAAGATCTTCCGCGCTTATCCAAATTCTAATTGCTCATTGTTTGCGAACGGACGATTGAATTTTGCCATAGTGTGATCATAGGTCATTGTTTTCTTAGCCAACTACAATTATTAAAGTCGACCATCTCCAGACTTAATATAACCACAAAAACGGAAAACCATGCTAGTCCACATTTGATTTTCGATTTCGGGCGATCATCTTCATTGTCCATGGTTTGCCGCAACGCAATATTCAGAAATTAATGATTCTCCGAGAGGGGAAGAGAATCTCGAAGCGTCCATCAGAGTTTCAATAAATCACTCAATCGCTTCCCCCAAACGAAGAGAAAGGAAAAAAAAAGAGAGCTGACCCCTCCCACCATTCAAATTCATCTATTCATCTTCGTCATCTCGCTCAATTCCACGGTATACCGATTCTCCGCTTGTTCTTCGAGAAGTTTCGTTCCGTACCGAAGTGTAGCGCGTCTCCCCCTCTTCCTCCGCGGTATACACGCGGCCGCACGTGGAAAGGAACACACGCTCTCTCTCTCTTGCTCGAGCCTTTGTGAGCCGATATTCGAATGGCCATCTATTGTCTTCTTTCTCTCTGCCTCATTGTCTTCAATGTTCCTTCTCTCTCTCCCCTCTCTTTCTCTTCGGAGTTCCTTGCTCTTCTGACTTCGTAGTTCGCATTTTCCCCACTAGTTCAGTTTTCATACTTAATAGGTTACGCTGACGGGTTATAGAAGTCGAAAGTCGAAGCGCGCGAGAGAGAGAGAGAGAGAGAGAGAGAGAGAAAGAGAGGGAAAGTGCCTTTCTTTCTTTCTTTTCTTTTCTTTCTTCTTTCCTCCTACGCTTCGCCTTATTTTTTGCTCTCTTTCTCTTGCAGCCCTCCTCTTGGGCATTGCTGCTGCTGCTCTTCGGTATTTATGTACCTCCTGACTCTTTTTCTCTCTCTATCTTCCTCTCTATCTCTGGCTCTTTTTCTCTTTCACCCTCACTTTAGACTCTCCGACTCTTCTTCTGCTTCCTTTTCTTCGTCTTCTTCCTCTTCTCCTTCTTCTCTCGACGGCGTTGCCGCCGCCGCCGCCGGTGCACCACAACCGGCTGCTTCTTCCTTCTCCTCTTCCTCTCTTCTTCAACCTTCTCACTGCTTATTTTATCTTTCTTCATTCCACCTATGGAGCTATCGAGCGCAAGACCCGCTTTGTCGCTTAACTACTCGTTTCGTCTTGCTCCCTCCCACCCCTATTCCTCTCCTCTTATCCCTACCACCGTCTTTCTCCCCCCGCGGGCCAACTCGTTCGTCGACTTCGACTTTTACTTCGGCTTCTTATTCTCTTCCCAGGCGGCACGAGAATCAACTTCTGCTTCGTTCCCTCCTCCCCATCTCTCCCCTTCTCACTCTCTCTCTCTCCTCTCTCTCTCTCTCTCTCTCTCGCTTTTGCCTTCGCTCCTTCGTATGCTTGCCATACCGAGGGCAAACAAAGATGGAGAGCGTTTACAGGCGGCGAAGCGGAGCGAAGGAAGCAGCAGCAGCGCCGCGCGTATAAGGTAAAGTAAGCAATAGATGGGCAAACTAAAAATTGGAACCATTACCTGGATAACAGTAAAACACTATTATTACATATGCATATGAAAAAGTTCATTAGCATTGTTTATGCTATAAACTATATGATTAAGTCGAGTTTGTGGTAATTAGAGTCTTCAATTTACTAGAATACCAAATAAAAAATTTCGAGGTTATGTGTGTTAGCCAATTGTGATATTTTCTAAAAATGTCGCTTATTAGTACTCAAAACATGGTTTATTTATTATCGTATTAAAAACCTGTTCCGGTATCAGGTAAAATGGTGAAATGGCGACGAGAGAGAATTATTATGAAAAAAGATAAGATAAGAGAAAAGAGAAAAAGCAAGTATCGCGGCACAACGCCCGTGTGTTTACATGGAAGAATATGTTAAAGCCACATGGATAATTTGGATTTATCCATCAGAGCTCCTCTCGACAAAAAAATCGGAAGCAAATCAGGTATCCCTCGCTGCTCTCTGCCCCCCTTCGTGTATATATATAGTAGGCGTTGTTTACAAAACATACTTCGAAGCGGGAATTTCAATTCCGTGACTGGGCCATTCATTTCTTTGGGTCTGCGCGAGTGCGCGCTCGTTCGACGTAAACGCTCGAATAACAAAAATTAATGAACACCTATTGGAGCCGACCGAGTACCTTCGTTTTTTCTCTTCAAACACGCTTTAGATTTTATCCCGGTGATTGAAGTCGAATCGTGAAGGTAATAAAACAGCTCGGCACTGCTCTTTAGTCTAGAGGAGGAGCAGGAGAAGGCTTAAACATTCTTCTATTCTTTTTCAATTTTTAATGCTAGCCAATAAAATTTCAAAATATTTCCAACCGATAATTTATCGTTTCCGTTCCACATCTCAGTATCTAGTGCCATAATGGAGAAATGCAAATAGAAATAGGGAGAGAAATAGAGATAGAGAGAGAGAGAGAATGTACAGTAAAGTGTTAAATAAATGGAAATGCGCGTACAACTTCACGCCCACCTCGCGTGCAGGGTTGAACGTCATGCTGGTGACTCTATTTTCAGCGTGTCGCCCGCGGCGCGTATATTTAAAAAAATATTTATAGGCAGTGGGACACTGATAAAAATGTAAATTCGCGCGAAGATAATGATCGCTGGAGCCATACGTCAAATTAACACTGTTATAGCACAAGCGTAACCGTATATATAAAGGCCCCGGTCTACATAATCACAGGAGGCGTCTCTCGCGCGTGCTTTTACATTAATCATCCAATAATAATTGATAAAATGAGCCACGGCACCAACTTCGAACGGTCACAAGCCAGAGCAGGACGAGCGTATCCAACTCGTATCGTTTGCAAATAATTGTTTTACGGATTTACATACTAATTCAGGTAGAGACGTGGCCGATGGCAGAAAAATGCTGGTGCGTATATACATATATATATGCATATTTATACATATTCAATAAGTATTGGGAGAGAGCACGCTTCGCTTGATCACTTACTTTGCAAACGGCTTTTTCGGATTGATCAAAGCCTGAAAGGTTCGAAAATATAAGGGAGAGGTGATGCAGCAGCGGCAAGTCAGCGAGGTCTTCGGAGAAGAGGCAAAATGAAGCTGAAGAAGAAGCGGAATGGGCCGAAAAAGAGAGAAAAAGGACTTCAATACACAGGTAAAAGTTTTATCTACCTACGTGAAGGCGTTTCTCTCTCTCTCTCTCTCTCTCTCTCTCTCTCTCTGTGAGATTTTAGAGAATTTTATTTTGTATTTATTGCAACTGTGATATTACTTATATAACTCTATTTACTATATCAGTATTATTAACTTGTATTTGACTGTAATATCACTAGAATTATTAATATGTGCAACTTTAACTTTTGTATATATACTTAAAAAAAAAATATATATCTTCTTTCTTTCTCTTTCTCCTTCCCCCTACTCTTTTTGTCACTCAGGGTCACTGCGGCGAGTTGTGTGGTGGGGAGAAAGAGAGAGGGGGGTAGGAAGCGGTGAAGTTGGAATGCCGAAAAACCGCGGCGGTACGCGATGCTGCAGCATTTTTATGAGGTATCGCCAGCAACGACATTATTTACACTTCAAGCGTCGACCTCCAATACCAGTTACACAAGGGTAATCGCACGCCCGCGGTGTGACTATAACTTTTTGCGATTTTTAAATGAATACCTTGGTTGCTTCTTCACCGCGGAACCCAATCTCTCTGTATACGTATATAAAAGTATGTGCATGTGTGAATATGAACAGAATTTTTGCTGTTGCTCCTGCTGTGGCTGAGAGATGAAGTTGGAGAGCTGCGTGCGTGCATTGGAATATTTGTATTGGTCTCAGCGACAACTTCGATACTGTACAGCACACAGGCTTCCTTATTGAGATCTGCATAAGATTGTGGGACAGTTTAAATTGCATTGAAACGATGAATAAATTTAATTGGTGAATGGGGAAAAATTGTTGGAAATTATTTATTGGCATTTTACTTCCTGATCGTTTCCCGTGATATAATGAACGTTGACGTCGGCAAACAAGTTTTCGTTAAATCTATCTTATTTATTTAATTTTGTAGCTTTCATTTTATAGTAAACTGAAGTTGATGAACGAGTTATCAGACTTTAAATGACAAAAAACATTATATATTATTTACATATCTTCAAAGATTAACGGCAATTTATTATAGATAGATACTTGAAATACATAGATATATGCCAACCATTAGATAGAAAGGTAAGTATATAAAAAAAAAAAAATAATCCACAAAATTCCAATCAGTACCTACACCACGTAGAAAGTTAACAGTATTTCTACTTAGCTTATTAAATAGGTAGTTTTTTTACCTAAATATAAGTCATATAATCCGTAACTCTATTTATAAGATAATATAGGTGCGACTATCAAAATAGGTACTTTTCAAAATTTGAATTTACTATTCGCTCCATAAAATATAATAATTTCTAGCATCTCATTTTTCTCCACGAAGCTCTAGCAATTTTGGTCTAATTATACACACTCCAAAATGTATTTTGAAAATTAAAATTTTCTAAATGATAAAATTCGATGCAATTCGCATTGCCATTCATTACAGTCCGATTTCGCACGCAGCGCTGTTTCTAAATCCTCGCAATAATTCAATTTTCATTTCGACCGATGTACACAGCAATCGATTACCTGTCAATCACACCAACGGAGGCACACAAAATCTCCCGCATCGATCAACAAATTAATCGCTCCGCACGCCAGAAACTTCAATCGCCAAAGAAAACAATGACTATATATTCTCCCTTTTTACCCACACGCGTACCACATATCGTACAGTAGTCAAGTGCGATTAAGCATGTGTGTATAAAATAAGCGAAACGAGGCGAACGATTACCCGAACGCTCGTCGTCTGACGCGTATATATAAAACGCGCGTAATACGCGGCGCATGCATGCAAACGCGAACTTTTATCGAGCCACAGGACGAGCTCGAGTTTATTATATATATATATGTGTGTGTGTGTGTGTGTCCACGGTAGCAGAGCACATTGAATGAGCTGTAAAATTGAAAAAGTGCGGAAAGGCTGGTGGCTATGGTGAGGCATTAAAGGCTACGATGGCGAGGCAGAGGCTCGCTCTTCCGTGACCGCAGATCACACGACTCTGCGGCTCTCTGCGGCGAATTTAAAATGCACCTGGCACGCAACCCCCCCCCCCCCCC
>UELU01121420.1:31732-44799 GCA_900490025.1 Megastigmus dorsalis | reverse complement strand
ATATATATATATAAGTTCATATTTATTATTATAAAAACATTATTTTGGTCGGGTATACTTTGCTGGGTAATTGTGCAATACATAAGTTATTAATAAATGCTTTTGTATTTATAAAGTGAACAATATAACTTTGTGAGAAATATTTAATAGAACTCTGGTGCATTATCAACGTATACACTTTTATGTGACGATCTTAAGAGATCTAAATACTTTTGAGTCATTACTTAAAAGAATTCAATCAAGTCCCAGGATTTTCAGTGATAAATCTCATTCTGTGAAAGACACAGAAGACTTTTTCGCGATGGGATATACTCCAGTAGATTATAAAACAGGTTCTAAAGATTTGATTAAAATTAGTTCAGAAAATTAGAATAAAGCGCACAGCTAAGCGTGGACAATATGTATAAAACATAATTAAACATATTTAAAACGTTTTTAGTCATTTCCAAGATAGCAATTTCTTATATAACAACAGTTTATTTAGTAAAAAGTTTACATGATAATTTCAAATTCAATGAATTTATGTAATAAAATATTTAATTAAAGTAACAAGCTTCTATATTCAACAGCTTCGATGCTCGCTGAAATTCAAATCGCGTGTTTTATTCTACTACAAATTATATTGGATTCTGGCTTTTCGTTAGCAGTATTAGATCTATAGAATAAACTAAGCATTGCCTCCGTTCAGACTAGAATAGAAACTGACTGAATTGACCAGTGTTAGGTCACACTCGACCAAAGTAATTAGTATTTCTGAATTTTCGCAAAGATGATCTTCAGGACAATGTTCAGGTGCCCTATTGTGTCAAAGTTTGTTGGTCCGTCATTCTAAGGAGGTGAAGCGCGCACATCGACCGCAAGTAGAAAGGGTCCAAGCACTGTCCGGCGAACAATTCGACCCTTGTATTTATATTCCAATTGCTCTCACTTGTGTCTGTGACTTGATTTTCGTTCCATTTATCTACTGGCCTGGATTTTGAGGCTGTGTTTCACCTATTTTTTAATGCTCGTACTTGTGGTTTAACTTATTCTTCAATAAATAATATTTTATGTTTTGTATCATGAGTACTGAATGCATTAAATAAATGCAATAAAAAACTGAAAGTAATATGTACCAGCCATAGTTTCACCGTAGGGCGGAAAACAACAAATCTAGGATGAAGCCAAAATTTGTATGTGGTTATACTCAATTTATAAGCCACTGGTACACGTGAAGTAGACGAAATTTAAGCCGCAGAACATTCAGGATGTAACTGTTGCAACTCAACAACAAACCGCCAATCACGAATGTTAGAAAATATCAAGTTTTTTATACCATTTTTTAAAAATTTCCGAAAAATTTTAATAAATGCTTCTCTCTTTTTATAGTTAATTACAGAATTGGTAACTAAAGCGTGGAAATTATAGTTGCTATTTTTCGTTACATTTTAGAATGATTTAGGTTAGCGTAGACAAAAGACAGCAGCGAACAATGGACCGACTCCTACGTCAACTTTAAATTTATAAGTGTAAAAACTTGAACCTCTTTTTATTATTCACCTCGCACAATTAAAAGTTCCTGTCATAAATTTTACTCATGTTAACATAATATTTTCATTCTCGTTACTCGCGTAAAATATTTATTCAAGCTGCTACCTTTATTTCAATCCCGAAAATTGTGACGTCTATCATCACGCGCTATTTGTCCTTTATTTTAAAAAACTTTATAATTCTGATATTATTTCTTAATTCAAAAATAGCTTTGCATTCATAATTTTAAGCTCGACATCAAAAATATCTTTGATATTTTGCTATGCAAACGTGCATTAAGAAATCGAACGGTATATAGGTTACGAGATACCACGTACTTGAAAATCCTGCCTCATCAAATATCAATGCAATCACTGGGGCGTAATTAGCGTACGTTATGCATGTATTATCCAACCGGTGCCCGTAGTAACGAAACATACCTGCGCGTCAATGCATCAGGGAATTTTCGCGCTCAGTTGATTAGTGCCTTGTTTTTGAGAATTCCAGGTGTGATTCCATTCCATTGGAATTTTCGGTACTGCCCCCCCCCCCTCTCTCTCTCTCTCTCTCTCAGGCTATTTCTCTCATGCGCAAATGCTCGTTAATTTACCAGTTTAACTGTGGATAGACACACATTTTATCCTTTTCACGCTCAGCGAAGCGAAGCTGAAAATGGCATTTTCATCGTTTGGAGAAAAAATTAGAGCGCTTGATTTTTGATCGATCCCTACTCTATAGCAATGGACTGTATTTTCTCAAGTGGTTTCGCAATCATCGGCAAGTATATAGCGCCAGGTTTTTACGATAGAAATAGCAATACTCCCGAATAGCCGAGTATCATGAGTCACGATTAGCGCAATCAGTTGCACGATTATCAACCGAATTTTCCGCCATTGTGTCAAGGCTCGAGATATTTCATCCAGGCCGTCTTATGAAGGATTCATTAGAAGGTAGTGATAAACTGCGAACGTCTGTTAACTTGAAAAATAGAACATAAAGTTTACAGGATATTGCGAGTCGAATTTATAAGCTTGTGCATCCATAAGTTTCATGAGAATCGATGATAAACTTTATCAGTAACAAAACTTTTTCTTTATATTGATTCTTTTCACTGTGAGCTTTTACCTATATTTGGGGCATTTGAAATTGCTTATTAACAGTAATCAATAATTCAGATGAATTGTAAATATTGTACTGAAAGAATTATTAATTTTTTTTTATTCTTTCTGAATATTTAAAGGTGCATTCGATTTAAAATTTTAATGCTCACATTGAAGTATAAAGTACACTTGTTATCACAATTATACATATCATATTAAAGAGAATTCGATGAATTCTATTCATTTTTATTTCACGTTTTAATACATGTTATTGAACTGACTTAGTTTGAAAAGCTATTATAATCAGACAAAATGACTTTTGCAATAAAATATTTAAATTTTAAATTAAAAAAAAATATGAAGATATTTATTAACTATAACAATATTTCAGAACCTTTGTTGATATTTCTTCATAAAGTTTTACAAAAAAAAATAAAACTAGTAGGTAAAGAAAAGAATATTTAAGTGGTTGCGATTCATACAATTCTGGTTATTTTTATGAAGAGAGATATATTCGAAACATATACCCAAAAGAAGAATTTTCTACATGTTTTTCATTCTTTTTATGAAAATAAAATGAATGAAAAAAGTGCAACTAATTTAATTGAAATGTTTCAATTGAAAACGCAATAACAGTGCAAATAACAGTATGTATTGCATACGTAATATTTCAGTATTATTTTTTTAAAATTCGATTTTTCATGAACACACTTTTTATTATTAATTTTAAACCTCGAGCTAGAATGCGGTTTACCACATTACAATAATAAAAGACTTGAAAATAATTGTTTTTCCTATTGAAATGCTTTACACATAAAAATTGTTTATTCTGTTTCTTTTTACAAAACTGTAGCGATTCATTGAATACCTTCGTTGAAAATTGTTATTGATTGTCATTAATACTTGTACCAATAACTTACAGATTTCATAAATTGAAAAAGTCCAAATTCTAAGTACATTGATTTCAGCAATACTTCAAGTTTTTTCAATTCTTTTTTAAACAAAAAAAAATCTAATTCTTAGTTGAATTAATCGACAAGAATATCATTGGAACAAATATGTCAAACAAAAACGAGATATCGATCGACACTTTTCAACTCATCCGACACGAAAAAAAGTTCAATAAATATATAAAACGTACAATCTGTTTTTTGCTTTTCGCTATCAATGTAGTAATCAAAACAAGTTTTTCTTTTCCCACGTCGGCCCCTCTTATTACACACGAATTTTTTGTGCCCGCCGCCTCGATATCTCCACATCCAAAAAAGCTATCTAACCGAATCTCGATGGAATAAGCAGCCACAATAAAAGTACGCGCGAGACATGATCTATACGTTTATTTTTCGTAGCAGAAAAGAGAAAAACTCACGCGCGCGTACATACACAGACATATATATATATATAGGGTGACTGGTATAGGGTATAGACCTCGCAATAGAAAGGTGTCGTACGTGACCTGAGATAGGTAGGTCTCTTTCGCTCATGTACGGGAGAAGAGGGAAGTTTCAAGATTCATGCTGATTGCCTGACAAAAGACGAAGCCAAGCGTTTGACGAGATTCATACACACTGAGAGACAGCCATACATTCACACACGCACACACACACACACATATATATATATATATACGCACGCGATATATACCATTTGCTATACGCGTATATATAGAGGCAGCAGAGTCAGGGACGGTGCAAGAGCGCGAAAATAGAATCTGAAATTTTATTTGGCACACACAATCGAACTCTCCCTTGGCTCTCTCTCTCTCTCTCTCTCTCTCTCTCAGTCTCTCTCCGTCTCTTTTTTTTTCTCTCTTCCATTCCATCCCGCACCTCTTTCTCTATCTCTGTGGTCTTCAATTGATTCACATTTCAAATACTATCTCATATTTTTCCACGGCGGCCGGGCCGTGCGGTGCTGCGCGCAGAGCCCCAGCGTGGGAAAGAGTGTCTCGACGCTTGGCAGTGCGGTGTGAAATCGACGAACGACCGTGGAATATTTCTGAATATTTTATGTAGCGCTCTCTCGGAGCCAGCGACGACCGAGCGAGCGACGCTCACACACCGGTGCAGAGAGGTAAAGAAACGACACAGGCTTGCTTGGATTTTCGATCGATATTATGCAGAAGAATGCGCTGCGCCAAAATTTGCCGATGAGGCTGGTCTGTGGGGGCTGCTGCTGCTTCTAGCTCTTCTTTTTCGTCTACCTTGGGCCCTTTTGCCAATCTGAATATTTATGGATGCGAAACGATTATATCCTTTATATTCAGTGTGTAAAAAACTTATTTTATCGAAATGTATAATGTTTCGATGATTCATTATCTAGAAACGTTTGTACGTTTGTAAATATGTCTTTGGTACTCAATTTTATATTATGAAATAATTATTTTCTATTTTCTTGTTGTTACTTTTCTATGTTCATTCGTACATAAAATTACAAACATTTTAATTAAAAAATTAGTTCTCTATTAAGCTCTCATTCCATATCTATCTATAAATAAAATAAACTTTAACATTTTGATACTTCTATAATGCACTGCATTTCTAATAAATGAACTTTTTAAATTTCATCCATGAATGCATCTTAGAATAGAAAGCAAAATGTAGCTGTCAAAAGCAGTTCTTGTGTTTTTTTTTCTTGTAACCGATAAATCGATAAAAGCCTTAATTTAAACTACTTTAATACCAACTGCAGAAATACGCTTTTCTCGCTGCAGGTCAAAAGCAAGTCAGACAAGTTACAAAGTATGCATATACATATATATGCATACGTACAGTAATGTTCTTCCTTTCCTTAATGTTCGGTTATAAATCGATATTATAATAATGTAAATAACTGCGGCTCTCTTAATTCTAACCTCACCCCGCACCAATCCCTACTGCTCTCTCGCAAGAATGAAAATCGCTGGCAATTGAATATTAATAAATCGCGGAGCGGTAGAAAACACTTGGCGCGAGATCGCGCTCCCTCCTCCTCCGTTATGCCATCAATACAAAAAAGAGCCTAGAGTGAGACGGAGAAGAAGGAGAAGAAGAAGAAGCAGTAGCAGCAGAAGCTGCAGGCGCCCGAGGAAATCTCGTTATTTACGCAAGGAAACGCGAAAGAAGGTTTCTCATTTTCCACTTCTTCCACTCCCGCCCACCTCTCGGCTTTCGCGTTCTACGCGAATCTTATCGCTCTCACCTTGACGTAAAAGAGGTACGAAGGCAGTAATCTACTTATCCTGAAAGAATATTTTATAGGTTCCTCTCAGTCTTCCTCTCTCTCTCGCTCTCACTCTCTCTCTCTCTCTCTCTTTCTCTCGCTCTCTCTCTCTCTCACTCTCTCTTTCTCTCTTCTCTCGCTCTCTCTCTTCTCTCGCTCTCTCTCTCTAGCATCCCCCGAGGCCAGACCACGTGTAAACGTATAATGGCGGGATTGGCGCGCTTTGGGCATTTTAAGGAGACGCAGACCAACACACACACGTACACACACAGACGTGCACACACTCACACACAGAGACTCTTATTCCGTATGACCTGCAGGTCGTTTCTTCCTTTTATATCGGAACTTTCATCTCGAGAGTGCAGGTGTTTCTCAACAGGCTCTCGTAACTTAGACGCTTACCTCTGTACAAGACGTTCGTTGCTGAAAATTGTAAAGCTCTACACAGTCTCAGCCTCAGCCCCGCGTCTGTGCACTAACTATTTCTACTTGTTATACCTACTCCCTTTTTTCTCTCCTTCTTGTCACGTCCCTACCTTTCTTCTCCACATTTTCTCTCTCTCTCTCTCTCTCTCTCAGCTTTCATTCTCCTCCCCTTCCACTCTTCCTTTTCTTCATTATTCACTTTTGTATTTCAGGACTACCCACCCAGTCCACCAGCGAGGACTTGCTTTCTTTCGGCTCAGAGGTTGTAGGTTCTTTTTAACCCTATCGCGCCTGTCGCACCGTTTGTTTCTGTCCCTGCAGCGCTGGAACTTCATTCATCCCCACCGTTTTTTTTTTTAATTTTGTTCGGCAACGTTGCATTTACTTATGTAAATAAGCTAGAGAGCGAGCGCTGCATGGGAGGGACTTAATGTCATTATGAACGCCCGAAGAGGACTTATCTTATTTTGCTATTTCTTAGCAGCTGAGAGGGAAAAGAGAGGGAGAGTACTTGAAGAAGAGAATTGGGAGGTAAATTCTTAAAGGTCCTTGTTAGCTCCCTTTTCTACTTCTTTAGTGGCTGTGTTTATGATCTATACATTTTTACATTGTTCATTGAGTGGAAAGTTCAAGGTTTGCATGAATGCCTACTAATTTTTATTTTTATTTTTTTTTATTTTAAAGATTGTAACTTTAAACGATAAGGGAGTAGCGAGTACTAGTATCTTTGTAAAATAAGTGCAAAAAGCTCTTATTAATTGTTATTCATTTCAATGTACTTTATTATAATTGACATACTCGAACCCGTCCTCCATTGCGATGGACAAATATAATTTTGGTTTTTGTACAACTAGTCCCGAATAACTCGCCAATAACTTCATACATTCAATTATACTTGAAAAAAATAAATAAAAAAAAAATAATTATATTAAAAGTATTACTAATATAACCATAAATCATTCTAGAATTGTATTAAGAATATTTCCTCCTAAGAAACAAATTCAAGTTTGAAAGGAATGAAATTCACGATTATAGAATTTTACTACAACATTTCATGAAATAAAAGTTTTATTTATTATTTAAAAAATATAGGACTAACTACGACAGCTAGAGTCATACTAAATCAGTAGAAGAACTCCGACGGTAGTCAGACGCATCTGTAAACGATGCAATATTCAATGAGGTTTAACTCAGATTTCCTGCAACCTATGCAGTTGATTCTTTCTGAAACATTTTTTGGTTTTATAATCGATATCCATTATACACTATTAAATTTTTATTTCATTTAACTATTATTATCGATATCCCTCCTTAATCAAAACTGATTTGTTTCTATCTAAATCTTGGACCAGTGAAAAGGAAATAAACTACTTTTTTAAGTACATAAATTACTCCAAGTAAGTAAAATTTTCTTCTTTCTTATTTTGCTAAAGAGTTGCAGTATAATTATTGACTTAAAATAATAAGTGATAATTGATTTGAATCATTTCTCTGTCTTTTCAATTTACTGAATTACCTTTTCCTTGTACAAAATTTCGGACTATCTTTATTATTTATTATATTACAAAACAGTTAACAAATCACTTTATTACGAACACATAAATTACAATTATAAATATAACTTTTAACAAATTATCAAATACAAATATTTATTAAATTATTTTAAGAAAGTAGAATATTGTCATTCTAACTTCATAAGCTGTAAACTTAATCAACGAACAATAATCCGATGTCAAGTGTTAAATACAGTTTTAGTGTCTTCGGTGATTAAGCCAATTTCCCGACTTTTTTGCTACGTATTTAAATGAAATTTGACCTACTACTAAAAGCTGTTATCTATTCATTGACACTTAATTTTCTCAAACTTAATTATTCGGGTATCTTAAAATTATCAGATAATATTTGTATCCGTTTTATAAACACTTTTTAAATAATCTCACCTCGAATAATCGTGTACTAGTTTTTATTTTGTGCATTTCCAGCAATTTTGGGTCGTTCCAACAGATAATAAATTCAAGCACAATGTTGCCTGTAAAAAAAGGCATTCTGCGAAACCATTGAAGTACTGCGCCACGCACACACATACGTACACAGATACTTCACCAAACATCTCCAATTTCACGCAAACCTTTTGCAGATAAGATCCGAATAAAAAAATTTATGCGCAATCCTGCGACAACAGCCTTGTTCGTTACGACGACGCAGCGGAAATTGTTTGCATATCTCGCGAACTTTCCTGCCCACCTCTCCTTCATTCTTTCTCATTCTTTCTCATTCTCTCTCTCTCTCTCTCTCTCTCTCTCTCTACTACTGCTCCTATACTACTACTACTACCACCACTACTACTTCTACGCGCGCGCTTTTGCAACACATCAAGGCGCTATATAAGTTAGTAGAAGCAAAGGTACTTACTTGGAAATCCCTGTGTATGTCAAGGAGCACATACCGCCGGTGCATTGCCGCCATGACGAAGGAGGAGGACGCACATGAATAAAAGATGACTTCGTCCGAGTTTACTCTCCTTGTGCGCTCGGTTACGTGTGCATGTGTGTGGTTGTTTGTGTGTGTGTGTGTGTTTGTGTGTGTGTGTGTGTGTGCGTGCGCGAGCGTGTGTGTGTCTGTGTCGGTGTGTTAGTGTGCACGTACGTGTTCGGGAGAAACTGGAAAAGGAGGCAAAGGGGTATGAAACGGGGAGACAGGAGGGTGATGGCGGCTGGAAAACTAAAGGATAAAGAGAAGGAAAGAAAGAGAGAGAAAGAAGAGGGGAAAGAAAGAGAGAGATGCAGAGAGAAGGACACTGCGGGGATGCTTCCGGCATAACTAAAATCCGTGCTGCACAGGCCCCTGCAGTTGTTCCACTTCTCACGCAAGTTATGACGATATTTTTTTGTCATCGCGCTCCTCCGACTCCTCGCAATGTTGCCCCGTTCTCTCGTTTGTTTCGCGACGTCGACGAGTTCCTCTCGGCGACGAAGTTTAGTTTCTCTCGCCGTACCAACCCTGAGATCATTTTCGATTTCACTCCCGTGCGCGTATAGATAGCGGAACTGGACGTGGACTGAGGCAAGAAAAAAAAAGGGAGAGCGAGAGAGAGAAAGAGAGAGTAACTTCCGTTGTACAGTTCTAGGCCGAAAATAATTCTAGGATATTCTTACGATGAGTATTATATTGAAAGTTTGTTCGGGAACATGGAAAATTACTTGTTTTCAAAGGTACGGAGCAGTGATACATTTTAATCTGAAATCATACTTGTCAGATTTTGTATTTGATCGATAATGAAACTATAATCTGGGCCATATTTCGATGAATGTTTTATGAATTTTATATTTTACGTAAGTGAAATTTAGAAGCCTTCAATGGCATATGTTTCGTCCGAGTATATGTAACTGTACCTGATTTCTACATGGAAGTTACAATACAATGTCATTTATTTTGCTCCATTAGTCTATACTAATTGTAATTTCTCTATATTTACTTCGTATAATACTTATTTAATTAAAAAAAAAACTCTATTTAAAGTTAGGACTTAAATTTAAACTTATTAAGGAATTTCATGTATATATGCAGCAAATATTTACAACCGATTTCCGACGTAGAGAGATTTTTCGACCTCCAACAATGTAAAATTTAATTCTGCTGAAAATTTAATCTCACTGATATTTTGACTCTGCACATGTTTGTTTTGAATATCCTACCAACTTTATTGCTGTATTGACTCGAAACTTAAAAATAAAATAAATCTACGATTTGTTATAGACAACGTAAATAAACGATTGCAAATAAAAATGCATAAACAAAAATAAAAAAAAAGGAAAAACTATCTCTTTTATAACAGAAATTGTTTTTGAAAATTCATTTCTCAATATGTAATAGTATAAAGTGCGAACGAGCTCTACTTCTTTAAATTGGTTTTTGAATGTACAAAAAAGTAATAGAAGAAAGTAATGTACATAAATTCATATTAAAAAATCTATTGCAAATGACAGGTAATTAAAAACTCCTTTAAACGTGTATTATAAATTTTTATAAGCCTCATTTATAGAAGAATCAAGTATTGTAAAATATTTTTAAAAAGACTGTATTTTTAAATATTGAAAAAATAATGAAAAAACATTTAAACCTAATCAAATGACTTTATTGTAAAAGAACTTATAACAATTTAAAATTATTAAATTTGAAAATAAATTTAATTTAAATTTTAATAACGTGTCCGTTAGGTTGAGGTAATTAGCAGCATTTATTAATAAAAAATGTAGTCATCTTAGAAAACAATTGATTAATCACCCTGCTCCTTAATTAGAATAATGATTGACAAAATAACCTGTTAACATGTATTATAATTACTTATGAAATAAATTATAGGTTCTTAGAGGATTGTTTAATTAAGATCACACTAATTGTCTTATTTTTCAAAAAGAATCGTTCTGCAGATATAATTTCAGAACTGCATCTCCTCACAATTTCTTGAAATCTATTTCTCTGCAATATGTTTTATTTCTTTTATAATAGGTTTCTCCAGAAAAGTAAGCCTTGCAGACCCTTGTTTTGTGGCAGCATTATCCTATTTTAAAGTCATACAAAACAGGAAGGCATTAATAATTTTTGTAGTTTTCTTAATAAAGTATATAAGCGTAAACGTTTTAGATAAAACTAACCGTATAATATATTTAAAGCTTTTAAAATATATGACTATTATTATACCGCTTTTTTAAGAGCTGTAAGATTTGAAATGTCTTTTCCGATTATAGTTTTTAAATCAAGTTAAAATAAAATCAGATCAGTTAATTAATACACGAAAAAAAATAATCATAGAATTGGTCCGTATTTGTTTTTATTATTTTGGTAAGTGGTATTATCTAGTGCTCAGAACAACCTTCAAACTCCATTTTGCATTAATTTTTTAGGCTAAATTTTTGCTGCTTTAAAGTATACTTCCCACAATAACAGAAAATTAAGGACAGTTAGAACTTAAGTTATAACTTTTAAGATTTTATTTTAAAATTCTTAAATTTTAACTCACTACACTAATATAAAAATAATGTTTACATGTAACATACTTTTCATACTCTAATTATTTTTAATATTCTTATAAAGAACATTAAAAAGTAGTTCTTTGTGCATTAGTAATTAACCTATTTTATACATGAATATTATAAATTTTATTTTACTCAGGTGAAATATACGTGAAACGTAAAAGAATTTATATATCATAAATAAAAATTTAAAATGTTTTTTTTAGATAATTGTCTCAAAAATAAAAAAGAAATCAATTTTTGAATTTTAAAATTTAATTGCTGACTGATATGAAGGTATTTCAATTTTTTCTAAGTAATCAATTTTTAACAGGAAAACAGTAAAAATATTTTAATATAATCTATAAAGCTCATTTTATTTTGACGGTATACGTTACTTGAATATACTATATGTACAACAAAGTATTTTTAAAAATCATTTTAAATAATAATAATTGCAACAATCAACACGACATAGTAAATAACAATTGTTAGTTAATATTGACAAGTATGCATTAAATTTTATTTTGATTTCCAATTCAAAGTTGTATTACGCTTGTTGCCATATTCCCAAAATTTTTAAATTTATTCGGACAGTTGTAGCATCTATAGACAGTAAATGTTATATCATACACCCTTATGATACGATAAACGGCTTGAGTTATGAGAAGAAGAGCCGCTGAAGCAGTTTATGAAAAAATGTTGATATAATCTGCATGGATGTATGTACATGTATTATCAATTTATAACTAGAAGTAGTATTACCCGATTTCCAGAGGGTTGTGTCGAAGGGTTACCATCCTTGTGTGCATATTCAAATCATCCAGCCCAGTCCAACAAAATTTATTCTAGCGACACATCTGTCTCTAGCAAGACAAGCTTCAGTAGTCCAAATCTCCACAGCAACCAAAATAAATACGAAAATCTAAGAAATTAAAGTGTTAATATAATTTAACATAACATATCTATACCTTATGCTAATATTTTTAAATATGCCTATGTGCCTCAAAATTTTTTACTTTTCGAGAGCTAATGCTTATTAACATTTTCTTAAAATATTTGACAAAAATACGGACAAGTCTATAATTTTTAATAAAATTAACATATTATATAAACAGTGTGCTATACGTATTATTAGTTTTTATTATGAAAATATAAAATAAAATCTGAAAAAGACCCGTTCCTCGCAGCAGCAGGTATTTTTTAACTTTTATTGACCGATGTTGGCTTTTATCGCTCGATAGTCTAAAAACAGTCACTTTAATCTCGCTGAACGAGTTAAAAAAAAAACGCCAAAATTGGGCTTCTGTTACAAAAACGTCTTTAAAAACAATTAATGGAATGAGATTGCAATCGTACATACGAATGAAATCAGAAAGCAGTATGTGTTATAAGCATCGCATATGTAAATGTAATATAATGCATCTTTATGCTTCGGTATAAAACTTGATTGATGACGGCAAAGCCGCTGACATAGATTTCCAATAAACTGGTTAAAATTCGTTCGGACAGCATAAAGTACCACAGGGTGTACGTGTAAAATAATGTTTTTGTATAAAATAATTATTAAGAAACTAGTATATATAAAATTTTAGTGGTTAGCAAATGTAATATAACTCCAATTAAAAATTTAGATACAACTCAAATACTGCATATAAAATAATGCTTTACAACTTTTATCAGTTTACGCATGTCAAGCTTTAGTTTGAAAAATGAGCCTGAAAAGCTTTTTTCATGCGTTTAAAGGATTATTCAATTAAATTAGAGCCCATCATCGAATTCCCTGTGAATTTGATATCGAACAACGTGACATTGTATC
>UELU01121420.1:0-31712 GCA_900490025.1 Megastigmus dorsalis | reverse complement strand
AAATGTAATATAATGCATCTTTATGCTTCGGTATAAAACTTGATTGATGACGGCAAAGCCGCTGACATAGATTTCCAATAAACTGGTTAAAATTCGTTCGGACAGCATAAAGTACCACAGGGTGTACGTGTAAAATAATGTTTTTGTATAAAATAATTATTAAGAAACTAGTATATATAAAATTTTAGTGGTTAGCAAATGTAATATAACTCCAATTAAAAATTTAGATACAACTCAAATACTGCATACACGGAGAAAAAGGATGTAGCAATATTTATGATGAATATACGAAAAATTACTATGTTGCGTACCAAAGCTGTGATATATTCATTTTATGGAGATTTTTCTTATGTTTATAGCAAAAATTACTATTCAACATAGCAATTTTTATAGAAATTTATAGCCAAAATTACTATGTCCATAGTAATATTTGTTATGAATATAAGAAAAATCTCCATAAAATGAGTATATCACAGCTTTGGTACGCAACATAGTAATTTTTCGTATATTCATCATAAATATTGCTACATCCTTTTTCTCCGTGTATAAAATAATGCTTTACAACTTTTATCAGTTTACGCATGTCAAGCTTTAGTTTGAAAAATGAGCCTGAAAAGCTTTTTTCATGCGTTTAAAGGATTATTCAATTAAATTAGAGCCCATCATCGAATTCCCTGTGAATTTGATATCGAATAACGTGACATTGTATCAATACGTGTATTAAATAAATATTATTTTGTTAAAGTCTAACAATTGTTACTGTTTTCTAATAAAATAATTAAATTATACGAAAATATGAATTGCACGGCAATAATATAACAGTGGTATAATTTGGTTTTTATAAAAAAAATATTATATGAAAAATTTATATCGCTTAAAAGTCGTGACCTCTCGATCGGAAAAAGATCATAGTTTGCCTGATCTGAGCGTAACGCCTTCACATGGTATTATTGTAAAGCCCCTAACAAGGTTCATAACAATCGCGGTGTCATAGCGCTGATATTGCTAACTAAATTTAGTATTTACCATAAAGTGGCTGAAGTAAAGCCTTGTAAATTTTCCGCATGTTCGTGACAGTTTGACGGAGATTGTACAAAAAATGTATGTGGATTAATAATATTATGGAATATATCTGCTTAAAAAATAAAAAATTCCGCTTTCATCGCT
The DNA here is from genome assembly GCA_900490025.1 of Megastigmus dorsalis. Taxonomy (NCBI): domain Eukaryota; kingdom Metazoa; phylum Arthropoda; class Insecta; order Hymenoptera; family Megastigmidae; genus Megastigmus; species Megastigmus dorsalis. Next base: position 30,545 of record UELU01121420.1, on the reverse strand, counting down.
ACTGCTTTACTGTGGATACAAAAATACTTTTGACGCGACATGTTTATTATTTGTAGCGTTTCGCTTGCACCATAAAAGAAAATTTGTGCTTTGAAAATTGATTTCTTTTGTGATAGTACGACTTACTGGTAATTTTTTATAATTTTTTATGTAATAGATTGGTTTGATAAAATAATTTGAGTCCACTTTTACGTCAACTAAACATTAGATCTATTAGGTATATTTTTTGTACCAAATAATATTTATAAATCCTTTTAAATACCTACGTAAATAATCATTGAGAATAAGGTTAAAGTATAATTGACTGACGAGACGAACTACCACATACGTAGGTTTATTTTCAATTGGTTAATTTTGGTCGTCAAATTTTAGAAAGCAAATAAATGTAAAATTCATTTTCATAAATATTTTACCAGCAAGAAAATACATTCGCGGAAACTCTTCAATTTTCAGGGTAAATTTGTCGGTTTCAGGGTCATTGCCAATCTATTTTCATCGGTTTTTCATACATACATGCAAAGTTCAAAAAAAACCTTGTTAATACGCTGCCCAGTTTAGGACGTTTAGCACAATGGGTTGGAAGGATCTCGTATCAGGGGTTTATGATTATTCTAGGGTCAGACATAAGATCACCATGACTTTCAGTACGGATTATCGGCGATAAAGTCTTTATATGTATATCACTAAGCTAACGCCCGTGTTTTTGCCTTATGCATCCTTATGCATATCCTAACGTGAGCATTATAGCGCACATAGAAATTTAGATCTAAAACTATAATGAGTAGCATAACATTTTCACATTTACTATTTTTGTCATTACAGTAGTCTCCAAAAATTATTAAGAGTAACAAAATGCATAACATTAATGCCTATTATCATTATTATTCATGTAATATGTACAACAAGTAATATGGATCATTATTATAAAACGTAATTTTAAGCAACTTGTTTCATTGGTTATTAATATTGATTTTGTCATTATAAATCTGAACCAAAATTAATAGATTGTTTTGATATTCCGTTAGCAATGATTAGATGAATGAAATACAGAGGGAAATCATATAACTTTATAATCATAAGTAAGAATAAATCTTAAATAGGACTAAGAAATTTGAAAATATAAAACTAAATATTACAAAAAGAAGCATGATATTTATAACCAAAAAAGAATTTTTAGATTTCGCGTTACGCTAAAATATTTTTCATAATAATAGTAATGTAGGTTGTTATTTTTGCCTTTGGTAAAAAACCTAATTCTCGTAGTCACGAATTTGCAAGATAAAAAGGAGATCGAACTCCTGCTACACGCCAACGTCATCTCCATCATCGTAGACGATACTTTGATGGTCGTACAGGCGAAAACCATTATGGTTTCATTGGCTTCGTTACAAGCGACTGACTTTGCTAGCATTGGAGACAGTGTTCGATCAAAGAGCAGCTCGTGCCTCGGCGTTTTTTTTTGCGCCTCTTCTCCACGCTCGCTTTTCATCGGCTTTTCCATTATTATCCGCTTCTTCTCTTCTTTTATTCCTCGTTTCGCCCAAGTTTTACACCGTTGCAAGTTCAATAGAAAGAGATGAAGTTTCATTAATTACAAGAAAAAAAGAATACTCAAGAATGAATCGCGAGCGAACTTTTCGTATCGAGAAAGAGTGTAAATATTCTTATGCAAGTAGGTGGATTTTTGTTGCGTTTCTTTTTTATTGCGAAGGCTTTAAAGTTTTTGTGATAAATCGCGCAGTTTCTTTTTTCTAGGTGCGTTAATGGTATAATTGTGACCACGCGATGGCTAATTCCAGCTGAACTTTGAATTTTAGCGTGAAAATGACGGGAAGTGAGAAATTTCTAAGAGTTAAACAAGATTTTCATGTCGAAGTACTTTCAAGCGATCTCGCAAGGGTCTCTCATTATATTACCAACCTATAATTACGAAACATTGTAATAATAAAGTTAGAAAGAGATAATTGCGCTTTCGCTACATTGGTCTTATTTAAAAAAGTTTTGTTAAATGATTCTTCGTGCATTAGCATGAAAGCTGCTTCTCTATACGATTATACATAAAATACATCCACTATATAGAAGTGCCACTAATTTGAAAACAGTGCCTAAAATCAATCTTTCACTTCAGATTTATTAAAAATAAGTAGGTACTCTATAAAATTTATTTATATTTATAATTTATAGTATGTAATATAACAACAATTAATTTACACATTTTATTTTAATTTGCTATTTTGAATTATTCATATAAATTTATTTTACAACATTTACTTTTACATTTGCATAACTTGACACATGAATTAGTATATGCAATTTAATATTATAACATACTGAAACTTAAATATTATGTGATACATTATACACTTTGACATTGACAATAAAATGAAGATATATAATTAATAAACTTGTATTACATGTAAATTATTGTAAACAATATGTTTCTGAGTAAACATATTATTTTTTTTCCTAAAATCGATCCTTATACATATTTCCGGATATTTTTGACCGCATCACACAACCTTAAATACATACTCATAAAATACTATAAAAATAATTTTAAAAATTCATGGAGATCTTCTTTTCAGACTACCTAAAGGTCAATTTTATTTTATCTTCTTTTATCCACATCAATGTTCCATTTTACAGTGCCTCCTCTCTCCAAGAAAATTATTCATCTTGCAACTTCTAGTGCCATAGGCTTAATCTTTGTAAGAATTTCCCTCCTCTCTGTCTCTTCATCGCGCACTCGACACCCTCTCGCAATGAATAATCGCGAATTGAGCTCGATAATTTAATTGTACCCCATCCATTGTATTTCAATTGTATCCATTGTAAAAAGTAGCTGGACGTCAACTGTAGAAAAGACCCTCTAAGTCCCCATTGCACGGTAGGATAACCAGGAGCGGTAAGATCCCGAGCTTTTTAATAAAAAACAAAAGAGTCACCCTACCAGATGGAAGACAGATTAGCGCGAAAGGGAGGAAGGAAGGAAGGAAGGAAGCAAAGCCCAGGCTCTGCGTTAAATCACCTCACAGCGAATGTGCTTGAGGTGATTTGTTAAGATTTTCATGAGATACCGAAGAACGGCCATAACGCGAGCTACGTGTGTGAGTTGACTCGCGCTATGATCCTCCTGCAGTTCCGATTCCAGAGATTAAGAAGGATAACCTGCACAGTCTACATGTGTGCGAGTGTGCGGCAGAGGGAGAAGGAAAGCTCTGAAATGCACGTTTCCCAATTAAGATCCTCTGCTCCTTCGCTTAGAGAGACGCTCTATCCGTAGTATATACATATATTCCATATGTCTGTGTATAGCTCGATATAGGCATAATTCCAAAACTCTATATGATTAGGCTTTTGGTATTGAGTTTAAAAAATACGTGTAACCCCCTTGATTATTTGGCTTAGCGCAGCTCAAAAGATGTAACATATAGAGATCTGGACAATTCGCTGTAGATGGTTGGAAAATGTCGGGGTTGAAGAACAGTTTAAACTAATTGGCCAACTTTGAAAAGGATGCGGCAGATTTTGGTTGCGACGCTGGGAGAAGACCAGATAAATTCGTCAGCATGTTAATTACAAAGAGAAATAGCTACGAACTGCATCGTTTTCTTAGACGGATTGCACAATCTAACGTCCTCGGAGTGAAATTCAGTCCAAGAAGACTTGAAATTTAGTCCAAGCCGAAGATTAATTGATATAGTAGATGGCATTATATGACCAAGCTTCAATACAAGGAATCTAAATAACAAGTGCACTGCATTTCTATGTGAACATGAAATAAATATGAGAACGTAGCTCCCCTCAGAAAATGTAAAAAAAAGGTATCTCATATCATGAGTTGACTATGGTTGAAGCTTCGATCAAGGGTCGAGCGACTATAGTGGCTTTCCGGCCCGGAACGGTAACGCACTCTGTACAATATTTTTTTAAATCTTGGAAGTTGATTTTATCCACTATCAATTATCATAGGAGGCTGAAATTCTGCACAGGATCTTCTGAATGATAACAATAAAATAATCGATAGTTTTTTTCATCTGGACATCTAGGTCACTGATATTTGATATGTTCGGGGGTCATCTCCAAGAAGAAGCGTCTTTCCGGTACTCTAAAAGTTAACACTTCTATATGCATCAATCAATATTAAAGTTAATTTCTCATCATATTCAAAGTACACTTTCAGTCGCTTAAATTGGCGGAATTCAATTTTGAGACCTATAAATATTCGCTTCTAATAATAAAGCAGAAGCTTTTATAATAGAATATAATATTCGTGATAATATTTGAAAATTTTTTTCGAAACTCATGCGTAAATGCTAAAATATATACTTCATCAGCCTTTACATATACTACAAAGATGTGTAAGACTTCTTAAATTAGTCATAATCAGAATTCATGACTAGAGCGCAATTAATAATTAAACATTTAAAAAAGTGTAAATAATTATTAATTAAAATAGACAATAGAAATTGACGAAGATCATTACAGATTCAGATGAATTAATGATCAAATCAATTTAAAATATTTTCCGAGAAGAATTCGTTCATTGAAGCTATGAAACTCCGTATTAATTTTACAATTTGAGAACTGCAGTTTATCTGTGTAATATTCGTTGTCAGTCTGAACTTGACGTTCATATTCACTGCTCATGTATCAAACGATAAAATTAATTTTCTCTATACTATATTTTCTCTAAATCTTTAATTCTTCATTTTTTGTGTCAGTAATTCACATTCCAACATTAAAAGCATAAGTTTTAATAAACAATGCAGCACTACTTAATAGAAAAAATAACTAATCGAAATATATTATAAATGTTCTTTTGAGAATATGCGGGGGGACTTCGGTGCAACAAATCATGATATGCGTTAAAATGAAAACTTTTCTATAATAGATGAGATGCTGAGTTTATGTGAGCTTAGTTAACACTAGCAAGTTACGTTTCCCTGGACCATCCCGCCAAGTTTAAATACTGTAGCACACTCGATTAAAGTTAATATTTACTTAGATAGTAGAATAGTAGAATAATATTCTCCCATTCTTGCACCGAAAGCGGTATATATATCAGTCGTTGTAATCAAGTAAAAACTTTGAAAAGGTTAGGTACTCTTTACGTTAAATTACGATGGTGACGCGGTGTTCCTGCAATCAACGAACTTTACGCCCACTCAATTTCACAATTTTCCAAAACTTCTCGGTTCTCCAAAGGGCCAAAAGAAGCGGACCAAAAAACGTCCTTATCTACAGCCGACGAATTAATTAGGTTGCACACGAAGGGCACTTTACTCTCTCTCTCTCTCTCTCTCTCTCTCTCGCTTACTTTATGCAGCGCACTCCTCGAACGTGATTACGGCGCGGAAATAATAATCTTGGCTAATATCTTGAACTTACAATTAGACGTGCAGTAGGAGCTGGTGGCTGCACTCGGGCGAGGCTTTGCTCACCTCCCGCGCTCGCGCAATACTTAACAGAGGCTTCTTCAAGCTTATAATTGCCACACTCCTCCTCTTCGGCTACTTGTTTGCTGAATAAAAGCAGCCCTCGTGTCCTCGTCCAACGTCGTTGTCGTCCTGTATTTGAGCACTTGACATCTTCATTCGGAGCAAGTCTCACCGGGATAACCGACATGAAATACCGAGGCTCGCTCCTCCAAGAATTTACTTTTACCCTCCACCTCCTCTTCCTCCTCCTTCCTCGGTCCGCGGCTCCACCCCTTCCCTCTTCAACCATGCTCAGCGTCTTCGCTGCGAGCTCCGAGAGCATTCGTACCTTCCAAGAAAACTTTACTCTCTCTCTCTCTCTCTCTCTCTCTCTCTCTCTCTCTCTCTCTCTCTCTCTCTCTTCGTCGCTTACTGGAGCTTCCAGCCTGTATCTCGCGCTCCCTATTTCTCATAGTCACCCGGTAGTAGTTGGGGAACCGACTACGTGGATCCTAACGCGCAACTTTCTGCTGATTAAGGTAAACTACGTTGGTATACCCGCGCAGCCTATACTAGCCTCATCTCTAGTAACTTTCGACCTGACCGAATCCCATGGCCTAAGTACACACACGTGTCTTTCCATATTGGATTCGACGGCGTCTCCGGCTCTGCAGTTACCTTCGTTATACACTTGCAAGAGCTTGTCTCTACCTTTCTCTTCCCTATTCGCTAACAGTCGCTACTTATATTCCACTTTCGCTCCACTAATTTCAGTTCTTATATTTTTTATTGCAATTGTCTTGACAATGACTAGACAATGACTAGTAGTGTTTAAAAGTAGAATAGCAAAAAGTATATGTTGCATTATGAAAGTTAAATTATTCATGATTGTCGGTTCCGCTGATAAATGAAGCTAGTTGGTAGCCCCCTTATATCACCTAGAACAAAAAAAACTGTTTAGAATTCCTCTTTTTTTCTTAGGTCTGCTGCTAAACAGATGTAGAGCACGTGACCATTAATTTAAAGATGTTATTACCGAAATTAATGAGAAAGTCGGGTACCTTATGTTTAAGGTCACCTATAAATCAGCGCGTGGGAACTACTAATATTAAATAATCAATATTTTCATCCACCTACTTTTTATTATGTTTATTTAACTTACTATTATACATTATTAATATAGTAGAATTATTACTTCTGCTAGTAATGAGCTCTAATTTGATTTTCTAGCTTGTGATTAAAGCAAAGGCTTTTCCAGAGTTGAGGTGAGGAGGCTTATGACGTAATAGCATACTTTAGTTTATACGTCGTTAACTGTCATATGAATAATACATTTTAATTAAAAATTATGCTTAAAAAGTTTATATCGCAACATTTATGCGTGCTGTTATCTTAGCAGTAGTTATATGGATTCAATTAATTATATACTTTTTTGCTCGAGAGTTGATTCTGTTTATAGATACGCACTGTTATTTAAAAGCAAGATAAAGAATAAAGAACTAGAAATTTAATTAGTCCCTCTTCATTCTCTCTCTCTCTCTCTCTCTCTCTGTCTCTTTCCCTCTTTCTCTCTTTCTCTCTCTTTCTCTCGCCTGTAGTCCCTCTCTCGCCCAGTTGTTTCGATGGTACTTTCAATCTCTGTCAGGCTTTCAACCTAAATTTCTCTCATGTTCGTCCAGTGTTTCTGTTTCTTTGCTTTCTAGGATTTTTCTCTTTTGTTCTGTCAATTTCTCTTTCAATCTCTTTCACACTCTCGAATTCCGTCTCACTCGTGGCTACTCTCGAGGATTATCTTCCTCTCCCTTTTACTTTCACGGTTTGTCTCTTTGTCTCTCTTGCGTCCTCAATTTCTGCGCAACTATATATGTTAGCCTCTAGCTGCTCTCTCGTCTTCTCTCAATTTATCTCTCCGTCTCTACGTCTCTCTCTCTCTCTCTCTCTCTGTCTCTCTTCCTCTTGCTTTTCTCTTCGGAGACTTTGGATTGCAGGCACTTCGAGTTACAAGCTTCGCAGAGAAATTGGTTACCCCAGTATTTATGTGCTGTAACACGTTTTAATGATCCTTCTTCCGCAAGTTTACTAACGACGTATAGGCAACATATTGTGCCACGTTCACTGAGTTAGCAAAAATTGTTATCCAGTTATTGGCTGTATTAAAATTCTTTATTTGTCATACATACTATTGCGATATCATTTGATGAACACATCGGGTGAATAAGCAATAGAGTAGTTTTTAAAAAAAATTGTTTGATTCATCAGTACAAAACAACTCGATAAAAGTTTTCCATTCTTTATCCAGGTAATGATTCATAATAAAGTGATGATATGATTGCTGATTGAAGTAGTCTAAGAATGTGTGCACTAAGTAATCACAATATTAAAATATAAAAGGATACGCCACTCAAAACATGTATAATTTCAAGAAAAAAAAATATCTTGTGTGTGATTTTGTACAAAAATAATCTATAATATAAAAACTTTATTTTACATGTTTATCAGATTTTATTCGTTCAATTATAAACGAAATACTTGAATCTAGCATTGAACAAGTCATGAATAGCGGAGCATATCATTTACGATTATATATATTAGGGATTTTAACCTTAAGCATTTCTATTTTTAATTGCTTATAGATTATTATATTAACAATCGAATAAAAACTACTTATACCTAATAAAATCATTGGATCTTCGTGTATTTTGGTTATTCCAGTATTTTAGTCAAAGTAAAAAAGATTAAAAGGGTTAAAAAGTCAGGCAGTGGAATTGTCGAATTGCTAATTCATTATTATGATCAGCGAACAATGTCACACTAATTCTTGTGAATATCCTTTCGCGTCCCATAAATCTCACACAGTGACAGAAGCGAAACAAAATCCATAGAATGTACAAATCATGTAGGCGTATATCTCCATTGAAGCGTCGGCGATGATTTACACAATGATATCAGAAATCAGGCTTAGGGTCGAGAGCGAGCTCGCGCACGGTAAAATACGCGCGCGCTTCTACCAATTTGCCCCTGCAGTATAGAGTTTTCCGCATTTATCTCGGCACTCAATCGCCCGCGCGAGTCCGCGCCAAAATGCGCGTAAACAATATTAATAACGAGCGAAGTTGCACTATGTACTTTTGGGACCGTCTATCTCTCTCTCTCTCTCTCGTTCACTCGTTCTCCTTCGTCCCCACGGCTACACAATATCGCGTCGCATGGCGATATTATCGATTCGTCGGTGTAGCCACGCGCGCGTCGCGGTTATGCACGCTTAAGCTGACAAAGCGATAAAACAATATTCGCAGCACCCGAGAGTTTAATGAAAAAGGCGCGCGCGCGCGCGGCCACGCATTTTTTTCCCTCCCCCCTATACCTACGTCGCTGCTGTGTTTCGGAACATAAAATGCGCCGCGTAATTTAATGATTAATCTCTTGCACTTTGCAATAACACAACCAAAATTAATTGCATTTTATTATTGGGGTCACTGTAATTGATAGAATACATTAAAACCATCGTTTGCTTCCTTCCCCTTTATTATCGTTTTTCAATTTTACGGCGTGAAGTTAAATAAAATATAGGTAAAATGTATTATTTAAATTTAAATATAAGGAACCTATGAAGAATATGTGACATATTGACATTCATATGACCCTAATTATTTATTCTATGAGGCAAAATCTCATTTCATTTCTCGTTGTTTGTAATTAAAAATCTTTTTTTTTTGTATAAAAAATCTATAAAAATGTATAAATTTTTTTTTGTATGAAAAATGAATTGTGTTTGGGATTAACACCATGAATAAGAATTTTCAATTTGCAGAAGCTCTTATAAACAATTGAAAATGGATTTTATTACGCTGCAAACTTTGTGTAATCGTAAAGCAAAATATGTTTGTGATTGTGCGATGTTACGTGAGTGCGATTGCCGGACGCTCGACGACATTTTAGGTGGTCATAAATGTTTCACTAATAATCGAACAACAAAATGGAACATTTTAAAATTCAATGCCACACCGAAAAACCGAAATCTGTATTCTCCGTGGGAAAAAAAAAGTATTGTGAGGCTCTTTTGTTCACATTTAGCACGGACTGGTGAACGCTTCGAGGGATCTCGGTTATTATTTCGAAATTATTTTTACAGCCGCTGGAAAAAAAAAAGAATTGCGGACCATTACTCTCAGATGCTGCAAATAGTCAATTACCCCCGAGAATCTCTTCCTCATTTAAGAGCAGTCAGTACGAAGTTTAATTAAAATTTTATTACGCTCCGTTAAGTGACAATCAATTACCAACCTTAACCTTATTTAATTAAGTAATGGTGTTGTACTCTCTTGAGTTTTGAAAGTATACATGAAAGATCTGCTTTTGATAATATTTGTTAAGGCAATGCTTCCTTTCCACTTTCTGCAGCACTGAGTATCATGCATCTCTTTGGTGTATTTTTTAAGCGCGATTGTGAGAAACACAGTATTAATCGTTACGGCGAAAACTCGCAAATTTAGTATTTCTTTTTTTATCTAGTCTATAATATGACTTGGTTGCCTTAACTTGCACTCGAGTTATTTACTTGCGTTACTATTCACGAAAATTAATAAAATTCTCATTTATTTTATTAAATTTTACGTCGATCAGGTGCCATTCATAATTAACGCTCCCGGACTAATTGTCTGTTTAATTATGTCAGTAAGATACACGAAAATGTGGCGCATCTGGTTTCTGTCAACCAATTCGCAGTATCCGTCAGTACCTACTTACCGACAGATTCCAAGCATAGTCTTTTATGGGCGCTTTTATGTACCTCGACGCTCCCTTGCAGCCTCGACGTCAGTGTAATGGAATTTTACGGTGCGGCGATATGAATCTTTAAAAAACAAGGATACATGCACTCCGAACATGGAGAGCACTGTTTAATGCATAGGATCACACTTTTTTTAATACTTGAAAATCGATATCAGTGTGTGATTTCAACCGAGTGTGCATTTCTCTCAAAAAGTTCGTTCACGCAAATGATAAGTTAGAAAAATCCGCAAATCAATATTCTGGTATTTTTGTTTATTCACCACGAATCCCACTGTTTGTTCAATCTATTCAATCGGCAATATAATTCAGACAATTTAGCCTGGAGCTAAAGCCTCGGAGGTTGAACTGCACCGGAAGTGGTGGTGCTCACGTAACCGTGATATTGCTCATCCTTTTGAACGTGTCTACTCCACTACATTTTTTCTTTTTTTCTCTCGTCTGCTGCAGGTCACGTGGGTACGACGTAAGGACAGGCAATTGCTAACTGTCGGACAGAACACTCATTCGGTGGACAAAAGATTTATGGTGAAGCACGTGAACTCGGAGTGGTCGCTCTTGATACAAAAAGTCACCCACGAAGACGCCGGACTGTACGAGTGCCAGGTGAGCCTTTCTCTATCTATCTATCTCTCTCTCTTATACACTCTTTTACACACACTCTTTGACCTTCTAGCCGAAACCACTTTGCACTTGAATTCCCTTCTTTCACGCTGTTGCGCCTTTGGGCTTTGACTTTATATTTAAAGTATTCTTGTATGCTCGATCAAGGGATTTCCGAAATGGGCGAGTATCGCGATGGGAGTATTCGAGGGCACCTCAAAATTTTCAATATCCCAAGTTTTTTCACGGTTTCATAATAATTCTAAAAATGTTATTTCGAACAACTCGAGATACTTTGACCTTGTCATAAAATTTAGGTTATCCAAATATGTGATCAAAACATTTCAGATAAAAGTAAAAAACTATTTCTTGTATATTTGTCTTGCCCAGCTCATAAACTAGTAGTAATGTGAGGAAATAGTCAGACATTAGATAAATGAATGTGATTTTTTATTATTTGTAGTATAAAATTTAACTACTTTAAATAAAAACGTTAATTTTTAAATTTGGAAAAAGAATAAAACGACATTCTCTAGTAAGCTTAGTATTAAAGTTAAAAAAAATTATGAATAACTTTCATAAGCTTTTACTAGTAAAATAATTTCAACTTTATCGTACGTTTGTTTATAAATTTTATAATGAAAATATATACTTACGTGATAATTTTTCGATATTATTTTTTTCTTATTTTTCTTATTTTATTTGTATAACATTTAATATTGTTAGATATATGTTGCATTTAATATTATATATGTTAAGAGACTATATACCTATTTTAAAATGTGCTAAGTATAGTAGTTTTAGAAAACCGATATTCACCGTTTTACACGCAAAGTAGGAAAATATAAACTTCATACTTCTCTAGAAAATGTCAAGTATTATGATTTTCTTTTAATGCTGCTCGAAAATGGCAATTCAAAAATACAAATTCAGGTTAATATACCATTTTTATTTCTTTGAACTAGAAAACATGATATTCATTAAAGTAATCGCGATTTCTGCAGCAGCAAAGATAACTTTTTTCAAACCCGGTAAAAGTATCATGTTTTATACTTCACTGTTCATGAGTGACAATGAATTTATTTGATCGATGGACAATTGAGGTGAGGCAGCTATTTTGATAAAATTCAATAAAATATGAACAAACTATAAGATAAGAAATCGATACTTATTGCAACATGTATATTCATTCATTCCACTCAAAAGTTTTTAATTGAACATCATCCAGCTTTAATATAGTTTAAAATGGTACTAAAATTAATATACATTTTCTTCCAAAAAAGCACATTTTTAACATTTTGTTTGTATTTTCAGTATATTTAATTGAAGTAACATACGAGTTATAAAAGTTAATTAATGACATATTTAAACTTGTTTGAAATTCCAAACTTCTTTTACAAATAAAAACACAGTTAGGATGTATGTCCTTATTAGTGAGTCTGTGACAGGAAAAAATTTATTATATTAAAAGAATTTTAAATATTTCTTGTTTTATAACTGATTTGAGTGCAGTTGTATAGTAGGATTGATTTACACTTCTTTTTACAAATATATTATTTTTAAATACATTTACCTGTAATTGCGCAATTTTGTATACTTTGGTCAATATACAATCAATAAATGTACCTAATTATTACATTTTAATTAAGCAATAAGTTCAGATTTGATTGAAATAGTCAACATAAATATTAATAAAATCGATAATATTGATTTTATAGACGTAAATGCTATTTCTATTTCAAAACTATTAAATATTAGAATGGGTATCATTTGAAGTTCCATCATAATGAACATATACGATGTTAATTTCCTGATTGAAAACTGAATCGTATAAAACATGTGTACAAGTTCACATCGCGGGCTCGGTGGAAAAAGGTTCTATCTCAACTTTTCTGGTCTAAAAGGTGTATCTCACGAACACGTTTTCTTCTTTCGTGGAAATTAATTTTATTAAAGATCATTTGGTTTGTTTTTCTTTTTCAATCTATAAGTTGTTTAAACTGAGAGCAACGTTTTAATATAAAATTCTTCATATAAAATTTCTTACTTATGAAATTCCTACTAACTTGAAGTAAATAGCAAACACGCGTTTTCATAAGACAGAACGTTTTCCCACCGAGACGACGACAGGTCGTATTGTCTAAGAAAGATCTAACTCTTTCACTATTTTCAAAAAAGCGGGAATCTATATTCTTTTATTGCCGACACAAATCGCTACTTGAATCCAACCATTGTAATTCTGGCTTTGATTCCCGTAAAATGTTAAGCTTGTACATTTCGTCTTTATCATCATAGACACTAAAGTTTTACTCGCGCGATTCGACGAAAGTATAACATTTACATGACAATGGCTTATTCGAAATCGAAGCCCGATTACAGTCCAGTCGAGTATAGCATTGTAACAAGTTGGAAAATCAAATCGAGCACGAATCGAATTAATCAAAACAACCCCCCGCTCATCTAGTTGCATCCACTTCCCCCTCAATTCCCTTCATCCTCAATTCGCCCAGTGAATAGCCATCGCACCCACCTTCCCGCGCACTCTATCACTCTAACACTCACTAGCTGCGCAGCGCGGCGGTGGCAATGAAGACAAATGACTATCAGTCTGCACTCTGCAGTATCTCGCTCTCGTTCGCTCACTCACTCTGTCTCTCTATCTCTCTCCTTCTGTCCCGTTCTCGGCAGGTGGCGTCCCATCCCGTCCAGAAGTACTTCGTGTGGCTGAGCGTGACCGAGGCCTACTCCGTGATACCCGGTGCCCCGGATCTACACGTGAAGCAGGGCTCGAATCTGAGACTGGAGTGTCAGCTGATGTCGGCGACGGAGGCGCCCCTCTACGTGTTCTGGTACCGCAACTCCCGTATGATAAACTACGACTCGGAGCCCGGTGTCAAGGTCGAGCTGACAAAGGCCGGCTCTGTGCTGGAGGTAGAGAAGACGCAGCTCAGCCACGGAGGCAATTACACGTGCGTGCCCAGCAATGCGAGGGAGGCCTACGTCATGGTTCACGTGCTGGAAGGTGAGTCCTTCGGTTTAACGTCTACGTGGACGCGACTGTGTTGAGCTCCTTCGTGTGATATCCTTTTTGTTTTTTTACTGTTTCTCAGCACGCGAATAACGATGCTTTCGCTATCTTTTTGATAGTTGTGTATAACTTTAAATACGAGTTGATAATTTATAAGTTTCTTTTGAAGATTTCATACGTTCCAAATTTTTTTATAAGGTGTTTTCTACACCCAGTTGCCGTTCTTAATAATATACAAATAGAAATTATCCATTATATTGCTAGTTACTAGGTTTAAACATTTAAAGTTAAAAATGCTTCGGTTTTAATACTCTCCTTGTCGGTATAACCATTCAAAACCAAAAGTATGTAGATTTTAAGATGGGTAACAATCCTTATACGGGAACCAATAAATGCCTTTTTTTATTAAATGGCTGACGTTTCGAACATTTTTTTTACTATACCTGAAATTTTTCTGGCTTGCAAAGACCTTTTGCGATCTTATACAAAAACTTTATGTTTCTATATTATTGAGAACTTTTAAGATGTAATGTCCGCAGTAGAAGCGAGTCTCTCCCTCTGTCTCTCTCTATCTCTCTTTCGCACCCTCTTTCATTTTCGTGTCTTGAGTACCATAGTACCGACAAAATATCCTTCATGGTAAATATTGATATTTAAGAAATATAATTAATCTGCAAATATGCGTAAATATAATATTAAAGTAAACTTTGATAATAGTATAAATTATTATAAAATTACTGAATAAAATTTTTCTTACAAACTTTAAAATAATAATCATGGGATATCGATTAACAATAGTTTATATTTTCACCTGTAATATCCAACTGAAGATAGAGCTTCTTCGTCACGTGAAGGTAAAATTTGGTGCAAGCTGAAAGACATTTTTCGACAGTAAAAGAAATATCAAACGCCCATTATATTGACAACAAGTATATTTTTTATTTGATACTTTAAGCATTTTTATGGCTCTGCATGCCCACAAAGATAAGAAGGAGCCATTTCGTTTCCGTGGATAGGAGTATCGATTTACTGATTGAAATATAATACAAGATTTATCGAAGTATGAACTAAGAAATAAAACACTTTACGATGCAAAGACATATAGGAGGATGCATATTTTTTTCTTGCTTTCTTTGGTACTAGTCGAGAATAACGTCAACTTTAACTAAATGAATATTGCTTTTTATTCACACGGTACTTTAAACATCGTATCTATATTAAACATAAAATAAACATTTTAAAAAGTCAATAAGGATAGCACATTATAAAATTAAACGTAAATAATAAGGAATGTGCTACGCAGATTCTGAAAAGTTTATAAATACTTATAAAATGTTACGGTGAATTTAAAAGTTAATAGTAATTCTCAGTCAAATCAATGGCACGCGTTTGTTTACGCTAATAGCTTTCGTATATGTAATACATAAATAGGCACAGATCTTATACTTCTGACACTGGCAATGAAAACTATCATTTCCAATGTAACAATTAACAATGTCATTTTTATACATGTAGAGTATGTAAAACTGTGTACAACTACAGTTAATTGTCGCTTCTGAATAAAAGGGCGATATTCTAAAATCCACTTCGAAACAGCGAACCTTTAATATTTTTTATTCTTGAACAAACAGTATTCAGATGTTAATATTAGCAATCTAGCTTCAATTACAAATCTTAATCTTTTTTCAAGCTAAAATGTTTCTGCAGACGATGCTATTTTGTAATTCCCTGATGTTCCGTCCTTACAAAATTGATGGTCGGATGATATGAAACCTTCAAATGCACGATTTGATTATTATAGATTCCCGTTTTGAATGACACCAAAGTTTAAAATATCCAATCTTAAAAAGTGACGACCGGACGTTGTGAATGAGGCCAAAGTTTAAAATAATGTTATATATATTAATACTTATGAATTAAAATTTTATGTATGTTTAAATAGATTCTTAAACAAATCATTCAGTGCATAATTCTTTCAAAAATTAGACCTCGTTGCAATCTATTTTTGTTGTGCATAACACTAATATTTTGTGAGAAAGATTATTAATAAAAAAGATTTTTCGTTTTCAATTTTCGAGTATTTTTTAGAACTTAATCAATGGCTCGCATGTAAAATTTACACGCACGAAGCGTGGATGAATTTTGCTGATCCGTCTACTGTAATCAATAAATGACATAATTAATACTTAATTGAATAACCGATGCTGGATATCTTGATTTTGAATTTTAATCTAATCATGTAGACACAATGTTTCACAGCTTATCTCATGCAATTATCAAATTTATTATATTCTGGAGTTAAAGTAAAATAATACTTATTAGTAAAACCGATGAAACCTTTAATAATCATTTATAACATAAAAATTATTTAAATTAAATACTATTTCACTCTCTTATTAGCAGAAAAAATCTCTGTTGAAAACTTATGGCTTACAGGATTTGTATTTATTTATTTTCACGTATCCAAAATGTGGAAAAAACTTCCATGCTATTAATATAGTCTATTTTAAATTTTTAATGCTTTTTACGATTTAAGTTATGTCGAGCATGTTTTATATTCCAAAAAAACAAGTTATTTACTCTCCAAATTTGAAATAGTGAAAAGTTCATGCATTCACACGAAAATTAGTATATATACACTGCTTTTTTAAATGAATTTTCCAACTTTTACTGCAAAAGCAGTATACATACCGTAAGTTGTGGATAATGACCTACTTAAACTATCCGGGAAACCATTAAT
Source organism: Megastigmus dorsalis (assembly GCA_900490025.1). Taxonomy (NCBI): domain Eukaryota; kingdom Metazoa; phylum Arthropoda; class Insecta; order Hymenoptera; family Megastigmidae; genus Megastigmus; species Megastigmus dorsalis. The sequence continues at coordinate 13,966 of UELU01121420.1, read as the reverse complement.
GATCTCAAAAGTTTTTACGTTTCAGAAATAAGCTTTCGCTCTAATTTATTTCTTGTGCACCTTTTTTGTTACGTATTTATTTTCATTAAAAAATACTGAAGTAATTCTTTTCTACAATTTAAAATATTTCATAAACACATCGCTCTGTGTAAAATACGACTTTTCATGATAGTTCTATAAAAAGATAATGGAATAACGTATTCAAAAAGATTATCAGACAATTATAAAACAAGCATAATAAAATAGAAGTGTAACTTGTGTTAAAATAATAGAGAACCACTAAAAAATCTCAATCTAAATATCTAATCTGAAAACACTGTCTACTCTAAGAGAATTATTCAAGAAATTTCTACCATACTGCCTGGTCGGTGATCCAAGTGGGATATACTCATTTTCATAAATCCTGCTTCCGATGTCAAAGAATGAAGGTTTGAAACGAACCATCGACAATTTTCTTATAATTTTCTTTTCAGCCTCTTTCCCTTAGTATGGCACTTTTTACAAGGATCAAAAGTAAATTCCACTCGGACTAGACAAGTATGGCAAAAATTTAATGCGAAATTCTTTCAACGCAGCGACACGTACTCGGTTGGGATTAAGATTATCTCATCGTACTATGTATTCTTCTGCAGTTGAAAGAATCTCTTACAATGTTCGCCAGTGCGTGTAATGCGACGCATATAGATAATTATTAAGCGAATCACGGGTCTATGGCGTGCCGACACGTCGCGCCGAGGTGTAAGAAAAAAAGAGCAAGAGTTGGCCGAGTATGCATACGGAAAAAAGGAAGTAAAATTAATTCCCCCGCTACACTTTCGCGCTCATGAAGTCGGAAAATCCAATTAAGAGCTTATACACGTGCACGAGCAGATACACACGTATACACACATATAGGTACACTATACATTATCGACTGAATAAGGTAAGTATGCAATCACGTGAGAGCGGAAAAAGCTTGCACCGTAGGGATGCTGATATCCGAAGTAGAGAGAGAGAGAGAGTAAAAGAGAGACTCGTGTTCGGAATTTGGAGGGTCGCGAAGGGCACAATACCTAATAGTTAAAGCGGATCATTGATAGTCTTAGGCAAACTCACTACGTCTTATTTTTTGTTTTTCATTGCATTGCTATACGTTTTTCAAACAATATTTTATGTTTTTTCGTAAATAATACATTATTTTACAAACTTATATAAAAAATTGCAATTGACTTGATTATATTTATAATTTTTGCACTTGCATTCTTACATTACTCTTTGCGAAATAATCTATGAAGTGTAGATATTCAGTAATTATCACACAATTCCATCAGCATCCCATATATTAAAACATTGCGAATTAAATTTTAGTGTACTTAGTATTACTAAATCTTGTAAGCTGCTTAACCTCTTTATCCCCGCTACCAGTTCTAATGAGTGAGAATAAAAATTATGTTAATAATGGAAATTGTTAAAACAGAAATATTATATTATCTACAACACAGTGCAGTAAAAAAAATATTTTCTCTATTTCATGATTTGACTAAGCATTAGGTCAGTACTGAAGCCAAACTTAAACTAGTTCATTTTCTACGTATCGGGTCAAGTCGGTGAAAAAGTTAAATATTAAAATAACATTAAAAAATACCAAGAACGCAAAATCGTTACAGTGGCTAAAAATACAAATAGTCGCGTGACTATACACAACCAAGTGTACAGCTACGCGATAAAAAGGATCTTCCCAACTAATCATATTACTATAGCGAAGCATCAGCTGCAAGTAGCCAAAGTTTTATACGAAACCACCCGCCGCCGTCCATTCCTGAAAAGTCCAATACGTTGTTTAAAACGACATTTCCAAGGCACAGCTCGTGGACCGGCCAACGATACATAGATCCTTTCCCTCCGAAGTCGGGAGCCCTATCCTTTCCACAGAGCTCTCACATTCGCTCGGTCGCACAGCCTTTACTCCCCGAAAGCGCAAACTGCGCGGCCCGCGAACGTATATATAGGAGCTGAGTTTGTAATTTCGTTTTGCAGAGGAGGAGAAGCCCGCGGCTATGCACGGGGGCGACCGTAGGAACTTGAGTCCGGCAATTTTGGCGAGCAACTTTCTCGTCAGCCTGCTGGCGGCCGTCAGCTGGAGGATACCCAGCTTCACGAGCCTCTACCCCACGTGAGCAGGAGCTGCCCGATCCTCGGCACGTACTCCACGACTTTCCGCCGACCTCGTAGTCGCCGCGGCCGTAGTCGTCGCGCACTAATTACCCTATAACCGATCATCCACGACGCCCCGGCGCCCATATGCACGTACTTGTACACCTTGTAGGTATATATCTACTGCGGCCGTGCGATTACCAGCCCATTCGCGCCGATGAGCCAAAACCAGCCAACGCCACCACGTCGGATTCCAAAGTCGATCCTCTTCACTTATCGTTTTCGCGAACTCTTCTTTGCTCGCTATTATGGACGCTGCTATACGCGCGATACACAGTGACAGTGTCACGAAGATTCCGAGTGCGCGCGTGTGTATGATTATTCACCCTCTTTCCTCGATATCGTTGAGCGTGGCTGCGTGTCTGGGTGTAGATACACGAGCGAAGGAGCGCCGGTGGATGGAATTGATAATATAGTTGCGCGGTGATGAGTCTGCCGAGTATCTTTGTTCTACGGGTTCAAAACGTATTATTATATAGTATGGGGATGTACGAGCTATATGAATCTTGATTTTTCGCTATACGTGCACACATCCTGTTGGCATCCATCGTGCGATTCGCGGGAGTGGAATGCCTGATGACGATTATTGCGAATGGACGCGTTTGCAGAATGGATATATTCTAAACATACGAACTTGGGGTATATGTATAAATATAGTTCAAATGATATTTGATTTTCGTGCATGTGCGCTACTTTGAGTCGTGATCGTTCCTTTGATTATTATCGTTTTGATTTTTGATGAGTTGTGTACGCTAGAGCATCGATGATGATAATACTCTGGGTTGGGATTAAGGTTCACGTTGTGTTGTTATACGTATTGTATTATGTCCAAGATTAAGGTAGTCCTGGCATTCATATAACAATTTTAAAGCAGGTATTCGAGGCAGAAACGATATTTTCTATATATTGTACATATGTTGATAATTTTAATGTACGTGACTGTGAATACGTAATTTTTTAATTGACGTAAATAAGTATGTATCAATTGACAAGTACGAATATAATATATTATATTGTGAGGAACTATTGAAAGGCTTCGATCCTATACTAATGGAGCTTTTTTGGTTGAAAACGATAGATTGATCGCGACTGTGGGTAAGTATTACGTAAATTATAGATATGTAACCATCGATAAGAAAATTGATTTGATTTTTTGACAAACGTAGTGAAAGGAATTTAAGCCTGCAGTATAATAAACGCAAATATAGTTGTATAGCTTTTATGATCGCGTCCAGTGCTGACAAAATTTATAATTGATTTCCAATCGATCTCACGCAAGGACTACTTTAAAGTAAGACATTTGATGGGCGAAATTTAATGTGAACTCAAGTATATGTACTAGAGATTTACTATATTTTGTGTTTTAAGTTCGTAAAAATTTGGTAAAATTACACTTTTATATATAATTGTCTTAGATTATCTTGTTTCTATATACCATGTCTTTAATACTTCATATGTACATTTAAAACTTCGCTAGACCTAAAAAATTATGATTTTCATAGTTCCGTTTCTAAAGGTCTAAAAAGTAAATACACTGTAAAAGAAAAGATTGCACATTACCTAGTGATACTTTTATTTTAATGCTTCACTTACTTAAAATGATAAGCATCCAGTATAATATTGGGAATTCGCATTGAATATATTTCCAAATGAATTAATTATAATTTTAAGTAATGTTAAATGTTTAATTCAATATACAATTAGTAGCAAATGATACTCAGTTTTATGTATTATTATTTTCGATAATGTTTTCTAATATAACTAATGATATTTAATACTTTTGTACATATAATATAACAAACTAATTTAAAAACAATATTTCTTTTTCATTTGTTATGTATAAGTGCCAAAATTACTATAAAAATAAGTAAAATAAATGGAATGATGGACTGAATAACTTAGTATGAAATTCACATTTACAAATAATTAAGATACGTACATTAAAATGAAATTTAATCTCTATGAAAACTCTTAAACCATTAATTTATTGATATACAAATTTATTGTTTTAACTCTTCCTTATCTAATTTATTTCCTTAATTTATTGATAATTATTAAGTAACTAAGATATATTAAATAAAAAGTAAAATTTAACGTACTTACAAAGAAATGTTTTTGCATATCAAGTACTGGAGATTAAAAAAAACTCAAATAAATTATTAAATTAATAGCAGAAGTCTCAAATGTATAAGTTTATAATTTGCTTCTATTATAAATAATATGGAATTACATTGTAAGATCCATGCATTCATATCGATTTTCAAAAGATTCAATGCCAATTCTCAATATTATAAAACATGTATAAAAAGAATGTGCTAAACACAAATTGATTAAAATAGACAGTCTGTATAGTCATTTTTTACGATGTAAGAGTCAGACCATTGAATTTGTAGCGATTGCGATCGGAAAATGGTTTCGCGTAATGCAAGAGGTGAGAAAATCGAGAAAACTACCCTTTTTTCCTCGATGGAATCAAGCAGTTCGCGTGACACGACCGCACCATAAGGCGTACAGTTTTAAAGCGAATTCTTTTTTCTCTCTTTCTTTCTCTTCTCCAGTCTGTTCTTGGTTAGAAGCTGGCCGAGCTGCTTAGACTTAACTGCGCTACTTAATTAGCAGTGGCAGCCAGGACGAAAGAAAGGGAAGCCCTCGCATGGTCTCGTATTGATGGAGCTTGTAATCTTTCGATAAAATTGACCGCGTATCTTTTGATCAGAGTAAAAGCCGCGCGCAAAGCTTTACCGCTTTATCAAATTTGAGTCTATCTTTAATTTTCCGATTTGAGCTGCTTTATTTACCGAGAGGTTTTAGGTAAAACAATAACGTGAAATATTCATTTGTAAGTAAAAAATTATTAAATACTAAATTTAAAAAATTAGTAATCACTTAATTTTCTATAGGATAAATAAACAAGTTCCAGAATGAAATGGTGCACCAACGACTATAATTTAAATCCACGAAAATTAAACTTTTTTCTGTAGAGAATGTAAACAATTCACTCTAACGAATTAGATTAATCCAATTTACGTTCTTTCAATAATCTTTAGATATATTGTCTAGAACTGGTTTATCTGGTAATAAGTTGATTAAATTTCACTAAAGTTGAATTTGACGTAAAAATTGAAAGACTCCTCTAATCCTGCGTGAGTCAGTTCTTAATGAACTGAAGCAGATGCTCTCGGAAATACCAGCCGTATGATTATTTCTTCCAATATTTAACACGTCGAACAGATTTGTAAATTAAATTTTACATTAATTAAAATTTACATTGATATTAATTGGACAGCTTTCAGATAAATTCGATTGATATTGAAAATTCGTTTATTATTTAGCGATGTATATGCAAATTGATAGTTGAGTAAATTTAAACGTGAACGAGACCATCAGATCCCATGAATCGATATGCGTGCCAGATACAGATAATTAGACAAGAATTGGAGAGTAAGACAGGGAAAATTGAAGAATATATGAAGTGACAGTTTATCAATGTTGCATTCACTTCGACGTCAAGCTAAATTTATAACGATACAGAGAAAACTAACAACTGCAAATGTAATATTGTTCTTGTGTAAATAAAATGCGAGGCAGATTGGTAAGTTATAAGAATAAATGTTGATGAAAAAAGCGCTCGTTACATAGAGAAATAAGTATTGTGGTAAATGACTTTACAAAAAAAAAAAATATAGTTTTCATTTTGCCAACTGCTGCAACGATAGAAGTCTTGAATGAGGTAAGAAAAGTTTACATATAAATAGATTCTCATGCATTAGTGGCATATTTGATCTGCTTTATCTGGTATTAACCTCATTCTTAAGACGATCTAAATCCGTATGAATACCACATTATTTTGTATATTGCTTTATTTACAATTCAACATTTTATTATTAGCTCAGAAAATGGAAACTAGTGATATTATAAGTCATGTTGCGATACTTTTTCTCTTTGTGCATGGTAAACTCAAAATGTTTGTCACTTCGCTTACTTTAATGCTGAAAAAGCGTTGAATAAAAGCCAAAACTGAGAGAAATTATCTTTCATCATTTTTTGATTCAAACAAGATGTATTATAAAGAATTATTTTAAAATATTATAATATAATAATCATAAACTGTACATTGTTTTTATGATCATATGATATGACATTAATATTATTAATGATCCCATTTCTATGTAGCGTTTACGAAAAAAAAAAAAGTAACATTGTCAAATGTGATGAAGAATGTGAAGTTTGATGCTACAAATATACGTATTTAAGTGAATTTGCCATGCGTCGAAAGACTTACTAATTGATTACAGGAAGTTAAGGAAAAAATACTCAATAAATGGTACTAACATTAAGTAAAATGTATATTTAATTAATTTTATTCATTTATATATATTCCATTATTATTTCATACTGAATATATTTTATGTGCTTTGGGTTTCCATAATAATAAAAAATGTGTTCATTTGAATATATTTAAATGTGTTGATATTATTGTTTGCTTTAAATAAAAATACAATTTGCATGTCATTTTTATTTTTATGTCATTTATTTCAATATTTTTATGTTTTCCATCATTAAATTACGGGTAAGTAAACACATAGTTTGTATGAGTTCTCTAATATAAACTTTATTGTCAAGTATTCGCTATTTATCTTTAAAGTAGATTTCTTTGTTGTATAATATAAATAATTAAGACAATAAGAACTTTTACTTTAAAAACAAAAACTTGCGAATGATTAGAAAATGTACGGTGCGTGGCAGAAACAATGCACAGTTATAATTTTTAAATTAAAAACACATATATTTATTAGGTAATCAATTTTTAGATCACATACAGGTAGTGAGATAATACATTAATATTGAATTTTTTAACCTTAACATTTGATAATATGATAATCTATTTAAGTGTATCAATTGTATCATATGATAGTCAAATAATTAGGTATAGAATTTAATTTTTTTTACTTACAGACAAATTCGAGATATTTAAAAATTTATCTTGGATGCAGGCGATTTTTTCTCAAATGGTATTATTAGTTTCAATTTTTCATATGGAAAAGCAGAAATCAATATTGTTAGAAAAAGAAAACTAGGAAAAATGTGATAAATGCAACCTGTATACTAAGTAGATGAGTTACGATACAGTCAGGCAATGAATGTGTATAATGCCCATACAGTTCTTTACTAACATTATCTGTCTACATTTGTATGTAGGTTTTATTGCTGCATCATTTGCAACTATTTAGATTTCCAAATAATTCTGGAACAAGTTTTTCATCAGAATGAAAAGATTAATAACTATTATTTAGTTTCATGAATTCAGTTATATGTACATTAATTTAACTTCCATTTCAATTATATCACATAAAATGTAAACCATACTGAATATTTTCATTCAGCATATAAATGTTATTTCTATGTAGTATCCGTAAAGTAGCACTTTACGGACTGTTTTCGAACCGTAAAGTGCTACTTTATGGACACGTGTATGTAAAGTTAAAAAATCTTCAAAACAGTCCGTAAAGTCGAGCTTTACCGATACTATATCGAAAAATATTGTTTGCACCTCGGCCGTAAAACTTTTCGGCCTTGTGTGTACAGTAGTGATCCTCGGACCTGCTTCGCAGATCCTCGGACGCTATTTTCCACGCGCGGCTGTAAAGTTCTACTTTACGGCCTAGGTACAAAAAGTACTATTTTGAAATACACATTCCGAATCCAAGCATTCATTCCACTATGGTGTTATATTTAAAGAATACCAAACGACATAAGCTTTGTTTACAACAGAATATTATACGCTTTAGATTATCTTCTAATTTACATCATGATTTTCTCTGAATTCATGCACAACTTTATAATCACATGCAAAACAAAGTGAATTACAAAGCAAAGCTCTCGCCTGTCGAGTCGAGTTTTGATCGTCACGCTAAAATATCGAGCAAGCCTCATTAGCAGCTAATGCGATTCCTTGTAATTCAAGCTCCACGTCGCTAGTATTGCGACACAGAGGAAAAATAAAGGGACTTGCAACGAACACATGTTTTATTTGTCCGGAGCTGTCGCAAATACAGAAAAAGTTTTCTCCGCTACCAGCGCATGCGTCCATATGCCATGGCCAGAGCTGCAATTAGCGAAAAGGGAAAAAAGGCGGTGGCATTAAAAGAAAGAAAGGAAAGAATTAAAGAAAGAGAAAGGTAAAAAGGAAAAGAGTTGAATGCATGGTATCGGGTGATAATCAGGGCGCCAGGGTGAAAAAGCACGCCGGTGCCTCGTCGCGAGTAGGTACGAGATATCTTTACCTTTCAGCGCTCCTCTTTAACGTCCTTGCTCTCTCTCTCTCTCTCTCTCTCTCTCTCTCTCTCTCTCTCTCTCTCACTCTCTCTTCAACTACTTTTTTCATTATATCTCTCTTTTCTCGGAAACTAAAGTATTTTGGGCGCTCGTGTTGCGGGGCCTTCGCGCCCGAGTATGTATACGCGAAAGCGTGCAGTGCGCGTGATACCTTTTCCTTTTTTATCTTTCTTTCTTTCTTTCTTTCTTTTTTTTGTTCGCTCGTCTCCTGATCGTCAAATCGCGGAAAACTTTTACGATAAAGCGCACGAGGTCTACTGCTGCGGCGCACCGAAACTCCTTTACGGCCGTTAAATTGAAACGCGAGTGAAATAAAGCGGGCGACATATCGTTCGCGCTGGATGCTCATCTTGTACCAGCCGACACGGGCTACGACTACATGCGGCTCGAGCTGTTTCGCAGTCATCTTACTCCTGCTTTTTCTCTTCTGCGTTTTATTCTCTATGCTCTCCATTCCTTCGGGATTTCAAATTTATTTTACGCCTCTATTCTACGTCTGGATCTGTAGTGAGCACTAAGATGGAATGCAAGTAAGTTTAGAACCGAGTATTAATGAATAATTGTGATCCAGTGGATTTTACGATACAAATTAACTTAGACTACAATTTAGTATGCTAAAACTATTATGATTTAATATTAAAATGTATTAGCCATATGCGTCACAGTGGTACGTATTATGAGGATTAGGTCTCCTTACTTTTAACAATAATTAATGGATAAAATAATTGATCTTATAATTTATTTGAAAGCAAGTACAATAAGCAAATATAAATCTTATTCGTTTTTTGGATAATATGACGGATGTTCGTACAGTTTTTCTAAATTTTGCTGCAATATTGACTCTGCCATCTTGTGTCTTGAAAATTTGACTCCGGATTCGTAAGCTGCTACCCCAAAAACCATACATTCAGACATTTCAGTTAAAATTTGTTTTATAGAATAAAGCGTGACTCAAATTTGTTGGTTTTATTTTAAATCCCTACAAAGTGAGGGAGAACGGATTTCAAAAAGTCTCCTATATTTTTTTATTTCACTTCTTCTCTCATTTTGGTTATTTTATATACTTTATCTTCAATATTTTATCCAAAATTTTTTTCTTTATGTTTATTTTAAAGAAATCGTAATAGCCATTACCTAATTATGTTTTATAATTGAAATCATCACTTTCCCGGACAACCGAGGAACATTTTCTCGGAGAGGCACAAGGCATTTATATTTTGCATGTTGTCATCTGGTCTTCATAACCTAAACTCATCAGATATAGTTCATTTTTTGCAGCGCTCTTCAGATATGACTCTTTACATTTTATACTGATTATTTTAATATTTCTTTGCGACTTAAATACTTTATACAATGTTTGTGTAATTCGATTAAAAAAGTTATAAAAAAGAACATATATATTTTTGGAGATAATAGGGTGGCTCTTCTTATCCTGGCTGTCCGTCGCCCCCTGGTCTGAATTGAAAAAGTCATTTGAAGTATTATGGATATCTACTACGTTTATATAGGACCGATCTGCAAGTCAGTCAGTTTTTTCTATGGTAATGAAGGATATTCTTTTATTCAATCCACCAGATTTTTTGTCCGTATCAATGAAAATAAAGTATTACTAATACCGGTAAAAATATATAATCACTTCTATAATTTAAATATACTATAGTATATACCAATAGTATGTAGTAACTTTTATATTTATAAAGTTAATGTATATTTTTTCATTTCATCAGAGTACCTTGTTCAGTACACTTTGTCTTTTAAAATGGTATTTAATTTAATAGGTTTCCTTAATGTGAGCACCGCCGGCATGCGATGACTGTTACGATTCATTTCTACATTTTTTGATTTTGCTGGATATACCTTGCGATTTTTCCTTTTTATTCTTTTCGCTTTTTCTTTCGTTCGCTTTTTTATTCTTTGCCGAGCAGCATCGTAAAAAATAGAGCGGAAACTGTCTTCGTCCGTGGACTATAAAAAATGTTTATGCACACGAGCTTTTATTTAATATCGGCTCACAGAAAGGATTATCCTTTAAGCGTGCTTATAAGTACTTGGTGTATAAAGAAAGTCTTTTGTACTCGTTCCAGTTGGTGGTCTGGAGAATAATGTTATTAAGAAGTTGTATACTTTAAATTTATGACCTAGTCGTTGCATTGTTGATACTCCCGAAATTTCTGTACACTTTTGTTCCAGTTTTGTTCGTAGTAGTAAGTATTGTATCTTTCACGGGACTCATTATTTACTCTCTAGTGCCGGAAAATTCTACTAATTACATCGGTTCATAAAGTATACTTCACGAAGGACTCTGTACCTTTCAAATATTATTTGTAATTATAAATGTGTATTAATTTTTTTCAACTTGAATAACATACAAAGCTGAAAATATATTTTAAAATACTTAATTTTATAAATTATAACTTGAATTCAGCACTATTGTTTAAAATTTTTCTAAATATAAGATTTGATATAAATTGAGGAAAATCAGTAAATAATAAAGCAAAACTAAATCAAGTATGTAAAAAGATCATACTTACATTAAATAGATAAATTTTGAAAAATTACTTTTTCATGGATTTTTCCTAAGAAGGAATAAAGACTTTATAGATTTTTCATACTTATTAGCAGCCTTAGTGGTTATCTTATTAGATAACTTTTTACTATCAAAATTGAAACGTATTAATAACCGTAGTTGCAATATTACGTTCTAAAAGTAAATTTTAGGGTAAAAGCTGCATACACATATTTTTTTTACAGTTACAGTATCGTAACATAGATTGTCTTATTTAGATACAGCATTAAGAACTGTAACAGTAGGTACGATTTTGTACACCAATGCTTTCAAATAATTAACGAAACAGATTATCAAATTTAATATACCGTCATTATGTAGGCAAGATTTAAATTATAATGGAGGTGCAATTTTTATTCTAAGTGCAGCAAGTAATATGTCCCGATCTTACTTAGTCCTTCTTGGCGGTGCATTGTGTCGCTCCTATATTGACATTCGGTAGCTGTTCAGCCAAAACTTCGAAAGGGACTTAGCATGTTCCGTTTGTGCATTTACTGAACATCGGATGAAAGGTGAATTTCGTTACCTTCAAGACCTTCAAGCTAAAATCATTATCAAATAGAGATATGGTAATAAAATGCTCAATTAAAAAGATGAAGTAAAGAAACAACTTATTACATTATTTTTTATCGCAGTTGGTATTTATAATTTTATGAAAATTTTATATATATACAGATTATAACATTATGCGGAGAAATATGTTCTATGAAATAGTATAATACTTATTAAAAGCCGCTACTAACACAATTCCCAGTTATATTGATATATTTTTGAAAATATCAGATGTGGTAGATTTGGGTTAGTTATGAGGTTACACCGCGCATTCAAAGCATCCCGCAATAGTACCTACAATCGGTAGCTATATGTCTATCAAGCTAATACTGCTGATGGAAATACGAAACATATAATAATAAAGTATGCTTTCTACTAGTATTTCCTCATAGTTTATTAGTTTAAATGTAAAATAACTGAAATTTTTTTTAATGGTTTATATGTTTACATAAGATATATTTGACTATTGTGAAAGAATACGTAGTGATACTTTCACTTACCATAAACATCGTAGATTAGAGTACAGCTTGAAGCGGATATCTAAGAAAAAAAAACATCGTGATGACGTTATATATAGGACGTTCCTCGTCAAATGGAACAAAGCTCTGCCCAAAATTTATTTTTCCACACTCCGTGCGCAAAGTTCGATTTTGCGCACGCATACGTGCAAAATCGGCCTTTGCGCACGTCGTATGGAAAAATATTGTACGCAGCACGTGCGTACAATACGCCGTGATAATCTCCTTCTTCCACTAGTTGCGTAATGTACTATTTACCTATTTTTACGTGCGTGGGCTTAAAATGTTCGTATGAAGTTCTACTCGAAAGACGCCTGGCTTTATGAGAAATTTTAAAATGCCGGTCAAAAAGTCAAACTTTGCATGAACTGAGAAACAAACAGTAATATTCTAGAGTCAATATATCGAGTCTCTACAAAGCGGATCCAATATGGCACTCTTAAGTGTAAGAAATTGCAGTTATAAATAAGAAATCAGTACTAACGATCGCAGAATCATTAATATTAACTTAATAAGGCTCGGAGGGGCTCTTCAGATCCGTAGTCTGATTTTTCAGACTCAAATCATTAAATCTCTAAATGGCGGATCCAATATGGCGACCATAATAGGCATGAATCTCTAAAGTTTACATGAAATCAGTACTTATAATTAAACAAGGACTGAATTTACGTAAACAAGGCTTATTGAAGGATTTTCGTGGTGTCTGTTTGACACTCCAGAGCCTCTAATGTCGCAAAATTTTTTGACAGAGCTGTTTGTTTCACAGTTGATGCAAAATTTGAATTTTAGACCGTCAATTGGAAATTTTTCAATAGACCAGGTATATTTCGATAGTAGCAATTCATACGAACATTTTAAACCCACGCACGTTGCAATAGGTAGAAATCAATTTTGCACAGAGTTTTGTACCTTTTGAAGTGGGACGTCCCATTTCATATATATAATAAAAATCTGAGTATTCGTCATTTTTCGCAGTAAGTTGTTAAAAAAAATAAGAGCACCATTTTCAATAAATTAATAATTTGCTGTCAAAGTAATATAATTCATGATCAAACGAACTTACCTGAAGTGAAGTTCGATCAGAATTATACGAGATCCTTGTTTGGGTGATTAAGTGTAGTAACCGTGAATTCGGTAACTTGACCACGAATGTTTTAGAGAAACAAAATCGAAACTACTAACTTCCTTCGTTGCTACTTCATGCTAGATCTTCATATCATTTTAGAGTTTTTGTAAAGTAATTATTAACATTGGGAGGGTGTAATTTAAAAATATCATTAATTAAAATGGGGTGGGCGATAATCACTCAAACAAGGATCTCGTATAATTCTGATCGAACTTCACTTCAGGTAAGTTCGTTTGATCATGAATTATACTTCGATCCTTGTTATCGTGATTAAGTGTAGTTGTTTAGCGCTTTAATAATTACTTTACGAGTCAAATAAATGTTGTAAAATAATAAATGGTTATTTATTGAAAATTATCAAACCAAGTTTAAAATAAAAATTAACAACGAACTTTTATTGAAAATATAATATCGAACAGGTTTTATAAATTAACAATCAATTAATTAAAGAAGATGCAAATTCAGTATTATTAGAAACAATTGGTTTATTATAAAATTTTGCAAATATAGATGACTTTTCAGACCATCCAGCTGTATTCTTGATTATATTTATATTTACGCCTTTTGAAAAAGCTTTTGACGTTGACGCATGACGCGTACTATGACTCGAAAAAATACTTATGTCAATTCCACTGACTGCTAATACATTTTTAATCCACCTGCTCAATGTTTGAG
>UELU01121419.1:0-12531 GCA_900490025.1 Megastigmus dorsalis | reverse complement strand
GCTGCTGCTGCTGCTGGAGTTGAAGTCGTTCATATTTCCTTCCATGATAGATAACTTCACAAAAATTCACACGGCTCAAAAATTTCACTGTACAAACAAATACGTCCGATTGCTATAAAGGTCCGGAGTAAACTAAGTTAAGGAAGCACACTGACCACGGAGGTCCGATATTGCAAATCGGTACTCGTCATTACTAGATACAGATAGTCCCTTAGTCAATTGTAGCAAGCATTTGGAATAAAGTTGCCACACCCCCTTTCCCCACCCGCTCTCCAACCGTCTTGGGCCCGTATTGGTCTAGGCAATTGGGAGAGGGGATATGCAATGGGGAGTCTCGAATATTCATACCTGAATAGTAAAATACGGTCGTGATATTTAAAACTAACTTAATATTTAAAGTAACTTTATATTAAAAAATAAACATAATTTTTAGAATTCAATGAACTATTCAACAATGTTAAAGACTCGTAATTTTCTAATCTTCTCCTATTTAGATCTACAAGCAAAGGTAAACGTAGAATTTGACTAGATTATTTAGTGAACGCAGTTTCGATTCTACATACAATAGAAAGAATCACGGAAAAAATTGAAAGGCTGCGTGGAAAAAGAGCCTTGGGCGCATTCTTTATATAAGGATCTAAAGCTCTTATTCCACGCAGCCCCTCAATTTTATAATTAAAGATTTTAATGTAGAATCCAGTTCATCCCAAAAGCATGAATATGCAACTTACTGTGACTAATAATCTTTACGTTACTTTCTGCATTTTTCAGCGCATGAGAATAATGTTTACTTGTTTTCGATTTTCAGAAAAAGATTCGTAACAAAAAATTACAGCTATTACTCTTTCATTCGTTAGCATTTTTATTGTTTAGATCCTGCAGCAGAATCTGGCTAATTTGTTTTTATTCAGGAATAGTCGCACTCCACTTTATATTTCTTACAAATCTAAAATCCAGGAATCTCTATAAAATCGATCCACTATCTTTACATGTACAAGAGTGTCGATCCAACTAATCAATCTAATTTCGTATAAATACAATCAATAAGTGGGAATCATGTATCGCAGGATCGCATAAGCATTCGAAAAACGAAAGCTGATACATCACACGAGCAAGCCCTTGAATCTGATCGAAACCGCTCCCATTACGATTCCGAGATACTCGCGGTGGGCCCATCTCCCAATCACTTATTCAACGCGATATCCAACCGCAAGCCCACAGAAACGCCAGCTTCCCAGATTTATCTCTCAATCTCGTCCATGGACAGTGAGAGTTACATCCGTTATCCCTCGTTTCTCCCCCCGACTCCTCCCTCCACTTCCCCCGTTCACCCACGTTTTCCCGTCAACTTCCTCGGCTCCTCTTCTACGTCCCCGATTTTTCCTCTCACCCTTCGCGTTGCGGGCGTGCGCGCACAACTTGTTTAGCGCGACGGCGCCCCTCGAAAGTGTCGTATTCTTTCCCGTATATACGGAGACGCATTCAGGTTTACAGCCCCAAGATAGAGAATTAAGGCGTCCGACGTTAGTAGGGGCGCCCACAATACCTGCTGTGGTAATTTTATGTCCAGTCAGTAACTTTGGTTTGAATGACATATTTTTGTATCTAATTAAAGAAACTTCAGGGTATTTTTCCGAAAAATTTGTGGTTGAATTGTTATTAACATTTTAATTGTTTATATGCTTATAGAAAGCGTACCATTAAAGTAAAGCCTAAAAGTTTCTATTTTTTTGCAGAACATTTAGCATATCACATTTTTTCGATAGCTTAATTTGTTCAAAAGATATAAACAATTTACTGTTAAAAACTCTATGTGCGCGCGGTATATAGATTATTTAAAATTAGTTAACCTTCGTTATAATCAAATTTTAAAACTGCTCATAGAATGTATAACTGTAAAGATTCAATATAAAATTTAATATACGTATTCTCGATTAATTAATAATATGCATATGATTACGTACTTTGAGTTGGAGGACATCGACTCAATGATTACATGACATATTAATCATGCTACAAGACAGTCTTATTCAAAAATTGTAGTAGAAACGCATAACTGTGATGTCATTATTCTTAGTCTTTATTTTTTAGTTTATTGTACTTTTATTAATTATTTTTTTTATCGGTAATGTATATACAAAATATTAATTTTTTAGGGGCTTTGGATAATAATAAACAACAACTCTAAGCGTATTATATTTCCGGTTCATGATGCTGCTAACCATTATGGTATAGATTTTTGTGGTATCTTACCTGCACTGCACTATTTGACTGGATCAGACTGCACAAGTAAGGTCGGCACTAAACGAAATGCGATTAAGTCAAATCCATTAGAATATCTTTCAAGATTCGGAAAAAGTAAACAAAAAATTATTTTGAATTTTATTTGGAACCAGATTTTATATTCCAATCCTTTAAGTGACGTTTATTTATATATTACAGGCTTATGTCCAGATGAAACGGAAAGGTCAATTATTATTTATGCTAAAAACTATTTAGTATTAGTTTTCGAAAAAAATAAATCAATCTTGACCTTCGATCAATTACGCTTTTTCATGCATCATCATGGTAAAAATTTTTCATTGGACGAGTTACCTCCGACAAGTGCCTCTATACGATTACACATATTGCGTGCAATGTACGTTACGTTTTTGAAAATAACCACTTTGAATGGAAATCGCTTTGTGCTCGATCCTTTACAATTTGGATACTGCGAATATGAAGGTTATCTTGTGCCAAAAAAAATAAATTTTAATTTACCACCATTGGACGATTTAGTTCCTATTTGCAACTGTACAAAATGCAATAGGAAGAGTTGCATGTGCTTTGCAAATAATGTATCGTGTGTTCGATACTGCAAATGCCAAGAAAAAGGAACTTGTACAAATGTTTTTAATAGAAAAGAAATTTAAAATTATATCTTTTATACACATTTTTTAATCTATTGCCATTTTCAATACATCAAGTATTAAAAAAAAAAACATTTATTGTTTAGATAATTTATTTTGTTTAACAAATGATGTGAATTATTACCATTCAAAAGTAAATTTAAAAAAATGTAAACGCAAGTGCAATCGCGAGTCGGACGCTCAGCCGAATGTTCACGCGTATTGTCGTGCGCCAAACATAACACCTCAACCAGTTCGACTCTTTCATGGTCGATATTTCCTGAGCAAATTAAGATATTTCAAAAAATGTGAAATGCTAAATGTTCTGCATAAAAAATAGAAACTTTTAGGCTTTACTACATAGCCCTATATTTAATGGTACGCTTTCTATAAGCATATAAACAATTAAAATGTTAATAACAATTAAACCACAAATTTTTCGGAAAAGTACCCTGAAGATTCTTTAATTAGATACAAAAATATGTCATTCAAACCAAAGTTACTGACTGAAAGCTAATATTATTACTAGAATACAATAATGAAAAAAGTTTTTGTGTTGTTATGATCACTAGGAAAACAATGAAGTGAGAATATTTGCTTTGTATCAGTGCAATTCCCGAATTAATTTTATTGATTTTAGGACGCGTGTAAACAACTAATTTAACTCTACAGATGATCGGATCGCGGCAGTGATTAAAAAAGTTTTTTGTTTGATGTTGCGTTTGGACGGTCCGCACCGTCCTTGATTTATATAGTTTTATACGTATACGCGAGAGAGTATAGGAATCCATTCCAGTGGCTGGACTCTGCAGGTTAATATCTCTGCCTAGCTCGCGCACAAAAGTGATCTAGATAGCTTTCGAATGTAAATTCATTCATCCAATATAATCAATCCATTGCAGTGTAATTCAAAATACCCCGATTCTCTCCATTGTAGTCGCGCATCTGTGCATTGCGATTGTAATCAAATATTAATTAATCTTAAAACAATTAGATGTACTGGATTACAGAATGTCATGTGGGCGGAGTATACCGTTTTTTTTTTATAGAAATTGAAACAATCGACGACGAGTCTTGCTGATTACACGAATCCTTTCATGTGCGTTAATTACCGATCGCTATTGAGGCGTATAAAAAAACGAGAGGAACCCACTGTGATTCACATACCCGCACGCAATGACATATCGCAAAGGTATATGTATATTATACGTATAACCATTCTTGTAGCTCTTTTAAAAGACATATTTCCCAAGCCGAAGAAAAACTCTATTAACTAAGAACACGCAAGATCGAACAACATGACTTTAACCCTCGCCTATAGTCTGTATACACCAAATTATAGAGGCCGATGAGCGTGTCTGTTGGTGGCGGTTTTAACAAAGTTACACGAATATATACACAGGATCAGTGGAAGCGTAGGGGGTTAAAGGGTTTGGCACACGTGTATAATACAGCTGAGAGGCACAGGCGAGGTGGTCTCTTTCCAGGCGGGTTAGGCGGTGTGTATAAGAGACCGCGCTCTGTACATATTCCGCGGTCGCCGGTTATTGGGCCGCGACCGCCGCGCGCCATTTATCGATTATGAAATTGCGCCGGACACATAAAACGAGCCGCGACTAAAATCGATGTTGTTGCAGCGCGTTTGGGTCAATTTGTTGTTAAAGTTGATGTGCCTGCGGGAATAACGGATCTAATGGCGAGAGCGATCGACTGAGTGCGTATAGAGATGGGCAGATGTACATTACCTGCATGATTATTATTTTTTTTTTATTCGTTTTAAAACAAAAGTGCGATTTGAGGAAAAGTGGACGAGGCAGCGCGTGATTTTTTTTATTCTTCGTCTAGACATGAGAGGAATCGCACCACCTTTGTAATCGCTCTTATTTCATAAGAGTTACGCGATTGGTATCATCGAAATTATTTCGGACCTTTCCGAATTTTGCAAACAATAGACTTAAATCCCCTAGTGCAGTATAGAAATACAGTTTAATTTTATTGTCTTATTTATTTGCGTGTTTGATGCGAGCGAAGTAATTTCAGGTCCTCGCTTAGGTCCCCTATTATAGTATAGTATTATGGGAATACCACGTTTCCAGACAGTATTAACGCCTATATTAACTTTATGACTCTTGGGATAATCCGCTCTGCATTTCTGCTCTGCGGGATCTATTCCTTTTCACTCATATAATTTAATTTTAAGAATTGCAGTATAGGCCACATAATCTGAAACTTATGTCTAGACTTGCTGACTAGGGGATTTAAGTCTATTGTTATATATATATATGTGTGTGTGTGTGTATCAGTGAAATCTGCATACAAATAAACAATCTTATAGAATTACAATGGTCGTGTTCATATTTATTCAATGTGAAATCTATACTATATATATATACTTTTTCAAGTTCTTTCTCCAAAAGTGAAAGCATTGCTCAACAAATCAAGACATAAGTTTCAGATATATATACATGCATAAATAAATCGACAAGTCTATTCATTTTGTTTTTGACAAAATCGTGAAAAATAAAATATTTCACCTCGTACGAAAATCAGTTAAAAAACTGATTATCCTTATTATTTTTTAATCTCGCATTATATCAGCTAAATTGCACCAGCGATATTATCTATGAAATTTATGTAGTTAAAAAGGATGAGGCTCACAGCTGGAAGAATAATTGACCTAAAAACTTTATAGCCCCGATTTTATGGAGTATGAAAAGAGCTTTTAATTGACATAATTTCCATCCCCATTACCGGGTGACTGAAGGGGAAAGATACGCGCGCGAGAAAAGTGTAAGCGAGAATATTTCGGTCCTCGAAAATGTACATTCCACTCACAGTCACTCGGCACTTGAAAATGATTTTCTTGCTTTTTGGGATCAGCGGATTATGGAAGGGCTAAAATCTTGACTTGACGTAGCCGTGTCGTCGTGACGTTGCTGCGGCTATTCGGAATTAGGTCAGCCGTAAAAGCTCATTGTACCAGTCGCTGGTGCCCGAGCGCAATCGTGACTCTAAATGTCCCTGGCTAATTATTTGTGTAGCTCTGTGCCATTATGCATTATACTTTACGACACTGTAGTATAAACATTGAATTAAGAAGGCGCGCAGAGGGGCACGAGATTAATATTTTCGGTTGGTCTATATATTTCTGTATTTTAATTAAATATAATCTAAATGTAGATTGCGAGCCTTTTAGTTTATATATGCACCGAGTTTCTGTGCTCCCATGCTAATTTATCATTACGGCATCGTTCCAGATTTATTCAGCTGCTTGAAAGAATTGTTTATACGTATCACGCTTCTTGAAATTGGACACTGCAGCATGCGACATTCTCTTGTTACGCCATACAAACCCAAAACGTTTGTACTTTATTATTTCACTCTCTAAATTTAGCTTTAAGTAAAAAACATACGTATTTTTAAAAAGACGCAATTATCATACGAAGCCAAATTAGAAAGTATAAGCAATTACAAGAAGTTATTTCAAAATTTGAAATAACCGCCTCAGCTGCGTCTACTATGGATGAAAGAAGAACAAGTCTTTTAAAGTTGCAGGAAAACTGCGCGCAGAAAAAGTAGTTACAAGATCATTTTGCGGGTAATACGCAAAATGTGCCAGAGCACCGGCTTCCCTCTGATTCTCACCCTCGTGCTGAATTTATAACGTATACACCGCTGCTATGTATCCCTCCACTCCCTCTCTCTCTCTCTCTCTCTCTCTTTCTGTCGCGACATCGCCTCTGCTGTGTCCTGCGACGTGTATATATATATATACAGAAGCGGTTCGGTCTTGGCGTCTAGTTCGCCCTAAAAGCCCTCCGGTCTCGCCAATCTGAATTCCCGATAGACGAGCACCATGGCGAAACTCGTCGGCTCTCTCTCTCTCTCTCTCTCTCGTCTCGCGCGGCGACGCATTATAATATCATTATTATTTGATCGGGTGTGTATAGGTATATACTGAAGCTCGGGCCCGAGGTATATTCTCGTTTCGTATTATGCCGAGTTAGCGAGCGAACTTTGTTCTCTCTCGCGTGCGAAGCTTTCGAGCCGCTCTGTAAGCTCTCTTTTATGTATAGATTATAAGCGCGCGCGCGCGCGCGAGACGCTTGTTTTGCTATTTTTTCGAGGAGTATATATAGGAGAGGAGGAGGAGAGTTTTTAAGCAGTTCACGGAGAGAAGCGCGTCTCTGTACAGTGAAGTTGCGCGCGCGGCGATTTCAAAGCGAACTTGGTGGTGGTGGGAATGGGGGGTAGGGGGAGGTGGAGGAGCCGTGCAATTTTCTCCTCTGTTCGAGAGAATGTCGTAATTTGCATATTTATGCGGGTGGCTGGCTGGCCGTCCGCGCGAAGTTGAGGAAAAATTTTTCTTTGAGTGCCGCTGCTGCTGGTCTCTCACAAATTATTTGGTTTGTTAGTCCCAATGGCCGAGTGCTTACTTCTTTTTTTTACGTACTCGCGTTTTATCACGACGACGAGCGGAGAAGGGTTTTCTTGAAAATAAAACATTATAGTTATGCACGGCGATCCGCGTGAACACGTGGGCGGCAAAAATCGTAGCTATCGTTAAAGTGATCGTTTTTCGTATTATGCTTTGTATTGAGTCTATAGTGCAATAGTTGTAAAGGTACCTAATTAATAAAGTCTCGACAAGCATTTTACAATGCGCACTTTTAGTTTGATCTGTTCTTAACTTGAAAGTCTCGGATCGGATTATCCGAACCAACTATTCAAGCCAAGTCTAAATGAGCGCAATACCGTACATCACATTTACCTCGCAAATCCAAATAAGACCACGAAGCGTCTACAGGTATGCGTCACGTGTACAATCCTGGGCATTACCGCTTCTACGTAGGGAGCAGCTCGGTGCAACCCGCCTACCCAACACTGTTTTCCCCGAAACCTTTAATTCTCATGACGTTGCGCCGCCACTTCATAATCTCCTACGTCGGACGCCTTAATTCTCTACCTTGGGGCTGTAAACCTGAATTCGTCTCCGTATATACGGGGAAGAATACGACACTGTCGAGGGGTGCCGTCGCGCCGGCGCGTAAGGTGGAAAAACCGGACAGTTACATGAAAAGTCATAAGACAATATACTCGGATTGTCCCGAATTTATATACCTACCTGGGAAGCACAAAGAAAGGATTATGTGTTTAGTAAAGGAATGTCAGCAAATGAGGTGGACGAGGATTCGAATTAAAATGGATATACTCACTGCATGTGATAATTCTTGTGGGGGATTCCCCGTGACTATATACTATTTTAATAAAAATGAAGAGAACTTAAAAGAAAAACATCATGAATTTGATAGCTTGAAGTGAATTTATTTAAAATATTCATTTTTCAAGTAAATAAGGCAAATATTTAAAGATCAAATCGGAACTTCATCTTATAATGAATAGGATTGCAATTTAGGTCAACGTAAGCTCATTTTCTGCGGCTATACAGAAAAGTCTTCAAGCAGATTATTTAAGTGGCAGTTGGGGTACAAAAAATTAATATTACATTCCTGTATTGAATTATACCAGTAAAAATGTGCAATGGACGTATAATGAGTCAATATACAAGATTTACTCTTAAACTCAATTTTAATCCAAGAATTGAGACTATTAATTGATCGTCACAGCCTTTGTTCTCGTTAACATTTTATTAAAAGCCAATATTTGGATGTACGAACTTATTCGAAGCCAATATTAATTAAATCTTTAATTAATTCGATTAACAAACGTGATCCTTTAAATGAAATAATCCGCAGGAGACAGCTATTTTAATTTGATCGAGAATTTTTAATTTCATGCATTCCGACGTTAAAAAATCTAAACAAATTCAAGCGATTTCTAACCTAAATTATTGTGCTTCCACAATCAGATTCTAATTTCATTGTCGCTAAAGCTGCACGCAAATCGCATAAGTCGAAAAAGCTCAGTAGTATTTCTCTCGGTCGACTGAAAACATTTACAAAGCGAATGATAGGGTGGAAGCGATTGGCAGGACCGGCGCGCGAGGGTTTGGAAAAAAGAAGAAGAGCGAAAAAGTACAGTCGAGGAAGAGAACAGAAAGACTTAACGTGATAAGGGGGCTGTATAACTGTGAGCGTATATAGTTCAAGCCGCTGGTGGTTGGCTTAAGGTTTACGGGCGATATAAAGCGGAGGATCGGATTGCTCGTATTCCACCGAGGAATTACCGAGAAGTCACTGTAAAATTGCACGCCCGGCTCTCTCACTCTTTCTCCCTCTTCTCGCCGTTTTTCTTCTTTTTTTTTTTATTGGATTACCTGTTTTGCCGATGGAGACGCGCAGAGCCTATATGTGCAAGCCAAATTCCTCAAGTGAATATATATAGTCACTATTTCAATTTAACCGTGTGAGCTATATTGGAAATTGATGCGCGCGAGCGCCAAGAGCGAGGAAGTTTTTGAAGATCGATTGTTGTTGTCGCGACAGCGATTGATCGAGCTGGGTTAGATGAATTTTCAAGGAAATGTGTCTTGTGTGGTATTTCGCTTAGCCGTGAATTTGGTTATTTTTCATGTTTTTGTTAGGTTAGCGTATAAACTTGTTATGCATATGCACTTTTGACGCTTTGCAACTGTTTCGAGCGCTTTATTTTTATTCAAACTCTATGAGAATCATGACAACGTGTGATGTATTCTAGTAAAATTGTTCTACAATACCTGTACTAAATTTAAAAAAGAATACCGAAATTTATTATATTCTTGCAGATTGTTTTCGAACATCATAAAATCAAAATTGATTTTGCAGTTCTTCTTCAGCATTCAGACATATATATATATATGTATATTTTATTATTTGTATTTGATTGCACGATTTTCCTCGCAAATATATAACTTTTTACACAACAATAAACATTTGCGAATCAATATATAATTTTATTTATTTTGCCATAACTCGCAAATTCAACATTCAATTTTATATTGTAAATAAATAATCCCCGAGCAAGTTACGCTCGTGGCACAACGGGGCAGCCATGAAAGCAGATTATTCAATTTTGTTTCAAACTCCACGAACGCGGTACACAACTGCCCGGCGAGCGTAATTCAAAATGATTACAAATCCGCTTGCAATGAATTTTTAAACTTAAATCTATATGTAATCCTTTTTCAAATAACTCTGCGATACCAGCGATAAGAAATAAATCCACCAGATGGATTAAATATCATGTAAGTCTGCATTACTGTTAAGTATGTACATTATAAACATTGTGCATTAAAATGAATTTCGTTACAGGTATATTAATTTTAATGTATCGATGTAGCTTAAATCAGCATTAAATTTAAGTTCCCTTTTTTTTTGCACATCTCATTTCTATCAAGGACTTTTAAAATAAAGCCTCTACTCTTTCGCTTTAGCTCGAGCGCTACAACTTTCTGCAAAAACTCAATTGATTTTAATTAATCGACGGCGATAACTTTAAAACTACCGAATTCGTCGCCCATCCACTCGCACGCTCGCACAAGTCCACTCGACAAATTGGTCTAACTTCTTGGGTGGGAAACTACCGGCAAAAGAATCGTTCAGACTCTCGTCAAATTACGGCAACTAGCGCAGTATCATTTACATAAGAGCGTTAAAGTCTACTTACGCTAAGTTTAGTGCCACGTCGAATTCAACACCCCCCCCCTCCCCCAACACGGTCTATTCCTCCATTCCAGCAATTCTACATACATCCCAGAGATGTTCCAGCAGGTATACCTCGTTCTCAAAACTCAGTTAGCAAACCAAAGAATAAATCGTGAAAGCTGCGTATGTGCACACCCACACGCAGACACCCGAGCTACATGGCGTGTGTCCCATCCGCTCGGTGAGAATTCAATACGGGAATCAGGATGGCAGATGAAAAATTACCAAGCCCGTGCACGTCGCGCTTTCCTTCCTCTCTCTCTCTCTCCCTGTCTCTCTCTCTCTTTCTCTCTCTCTCTCTCTCTCTCTCTCTCTTTTCCCGACAAGTTTGATTAACAAAGTCATTTCGAAATTATTCCAACGCGGTAACCAGGACCGACGCTTCAGCTTCGCTTCTCTCTCTCTCTCTCTCTCTCTCTCTCTCTCTCTCTCTCCCACTGTCGCGGGGACTATCGGCCAACTGGCCGTATTGCTTACACCAGTCACGCTCGGCTAATCGTAATTAGTGCTTCGATCGCGCCGTAAACAAAGTTTCCTGCTGTACACAGATATATATGGCGGAAGCTGCGCGGGATGAACAAGTTGTGCGCGCACGCCCGCAACGCGAAGGGTGAGAGGAAAAATCGGGGACGAAGAAGAGGAGCCGAGGAAGTTGACGGGAAAACGTGGGTGAACGGGGGAAGTGGAGGGAGGAGTCGGGGGGAGAAACGAGGGATAACGGATGTAACTCTCACTGTCCATGGACGAGATTGAGAGATAAATCTGGGAAGCTGGCGTTTCTGTGGGCTTGCGGTTGGATATCGCGTTGAATAAGTGATTGGGAGATGGGCCCACCGCGAGTATCTCGGAATCGTAATGGGAGCGGTTTCGATCAGATTCAAGGGCTTGCTCGTGTGATGTATCAGCTTTCGTTTTTCGAATGCTTATGCGATCCTGCGATACATGATTCCCACTTATTGATTGTATTTATACGAAATTAGATTGATTAGTTGGATCGACACTCTTGTACATGTAAAGATAGTGGATCGATTTTATAGAGATTCCTGGATTTTAGATTTGTAAGAAATATAAAGTGGAGTGCGACTATTCCTGAATAAAAACAAATTAGCCAGATCCTGCTGCAGGATCTAAACAATAAAAATGCTAACGAATGAAAGAGTAATAGCTGTAATTTTTTGTTACAAATCTTTTTCTGAAAATCGAAAACAAGTAAACATTATTCTCATGCGCTGAAAAATGCAGAAAGTAACGTAAAGATTATTAGTCACAGTAAGTTGCATATTCATGCTTTTGGGATGAACTGGATTCTACATTAAAATCTTTAATTATAAAATTGAGGGGCTGCGTGGAATAAGAGCTTTAGATCCTTATATAAAGAATGCGCCCAAGGCTCTTTTTCCACGCAGCCTTTCAATTTTTTCCGTGATTCTTTCTATTGTATGTAGAATCGAAACTGCGTTCACTAAATAATCTAGTCAAATTCTACGTTTACCTTTGCTTGTAGATCTAAATAGGAGAAGATTAGAAAATTACGAGTCTTTAACATTGTTGAATAGTTCATTGAATTCTAAAAATTATGTTTATTTTTTAATATAAAGTTACTTTAAATATTAAGTTAGTTTTAAATATCACGACCGTATTTTACTATTCAGGTATGAATATTCGAGACTCCCCATTGCATATCCCCTCTCCCAATTGCCTAGACCAATACGGGCCCAAGACGGTTGGAGAGCGGGTGGGGAAAGGGGGTGTGGCAACTTTATTCCAAATGCTTGCTACAATTGACTAAGGGACTATCTGTATCTAGTAATGACGAGTACCGATTTGCAATATCGGACCTCCGTGGTCAGTGTGCTTCCTTAACTTAGTTTACTCCGGACCTTTATAGCAATCGGACGTATTTGTTTGTACAGTGAAATTTTTGAGCCGTGTGAATTTTTGTGAAGTTATCTATCATGGAAGGAAATATGAACGACTTCAACTCCAGCAGCAGCAGCAGC